>JAPEVC010000041.1:0-185596 GCA_027946555.1 Gnomoniopsis sp. IMI 355080 | reverse complement strand
CGCGGGGCCCCCTCCCCCGGCACTACACAACATGGCAAAACATACGACTGACTGCCTCCGTAACCGGCCTCTTGAAGTCAACATTTGATCGCCTATAAATCGAATTGATATCCCAAGAGTTCTACGCAGAGGCTTCTCATCATCTGATTTCTGGAGGGACGACGTAGTCTTTCGAGCAGATTGGCTTGATTATGAATCTGGTGCGTACTCATTGAACGCTACATGTGCAAGCTTGAACTCGAACTACGCCAATCCCACCACAACAACCTCACCACCGGCGACTTTGCTTGCTTGGCTCTACATCTCTCCAGGCTGAGTCGCGCTGGGCAGTTCCCCTTGGCGCATTAATGAGCTACGTACAGAGACTGCATTTTCCTGTCCCCGTTGCATCCACTTAAAGCGCGGTGCGCCATCGTCTAATTTGCCTGACCCGACATCCCACAATCAAGCATCGTGTTGGCGGCTCATATCTCTCTCTTCGCATCGAAGATCAACACAGACAGAGTCAACGAAGCCAGCTCCACCATCGTCACCAACATGCCTCTCTCTGTCCTCACAGAGGAGCAGATCAAGGGTCTGCTCGAATCCTTGACGGCAGAGGAGCTCGAGATGTTTTACATGGACCTGAAGGAATCACTTCACGATTATTCGGTTGGTAGCCAGTCGGGCGGGGACGCAGATATACATATGCCGCATCGGCAGTCCATCAATTCTTCAACAACAGGTGCAACAACACTGTTCATGCCCTCGGGGAGCCCAGCCGGTCTCGGAGTGAAGGGTACAGCAACGGATTTCCCTCTCCCCCACGGGGTCCAACCACGGCCCCGGGAAACAAAGACCATGGGCTAACTTCACATAGTGATAACTCTCACACCACCTCATTCAGCAGAACAGGAGGCAGCATCCACTAAGCCCAAGATCAAACCCACAGGCGCCATTACTCTCTTCTCCGCCACCGGACAGCCCATTGGTATCTTGCATGCCAGCACGTTGACAGCCTTTCGGACCGCCCTGGCGTCCGTTTGTCTAGTCGTCAAGCGCAACCGCGTCCACACTATCACAGTCTTCGGTTCGGGTGAACAGGCGTACTGGCATATCCGCCTGTCGCTCATGCTACGCGGCTCCACCATCCGACATGTGCACATCGTCAACCGTCAATTCTCAGAGTCCGCAAAGGGAATTCTCCAGCGCCTCTACGCCGTCTCTGCCGAATCGAAACAACGCGAGGGCTGGACAGACGCCAAGTTTGCGCTCCTGACGCCCGGCTATGGCGATTTTGCTCGATTGCTGAGGGAGCATATGCTCGCTGCGGACGTGATCTTCTGCTGCACACCGAGCAAGGAGCCCTTGTTTGACCACTCATATCTGACGAGCGGGGAGGGGAGAAGGAAGGGCCGGTTGATTGTGGCGATTGGGAGCTATACGCCTGACATGATCGAGATACCTCTCGAGGTAATCCATATGGCCGTGAGAACACACGCAACTGGACACAGGCATTTTCACAAGCATGCTATAGAGGGCGGTGTTGTTGTCGTTGATACGTTGGATGGCGCGCTAACCGAAGCTGGGGAGGTCATCCAGGGTGGCTTGACTCCAAATCAACTCATCGAGTGAGTGACGCCCCCGGGAAAGATATGTGAGGACCATCACAAGACCAACCGCTGACAAGATACTAGGCTGGGAGAGCTCGTCATGCTGCGAAAAATGAAGATGGACGAAGAATCCTCCTCAGACTCTAGCAGCTTCCTCTCTAGTGAGGCCAGCAGTTCTACTCCAGTATCGGAGTTCGAGAAATTGGACCTTAGCTCTGGACCATCGATGTCGTCGGTCTTCCGTCCCTCAGAGGATGGAGGCACAAGTCAACCGAGCAGTCGACCATCCTCCCCAGCCCGTAGCAGCAGCTCCATCTTTCACCGCCGCAAATCCAGCCACGGCAGCGGTGACCGCAAAAAGCAGGAAAAGGAAGACCATTTGTGTAGGTGGCTTCAGGCAGGCAACGTGATATACAAGAGTGTCGGGCTGGGCTTGATGGATCTCACGGTCGGCATCAAGACTATTGAATTTGCTAGGCAGAAGGGGGTTGGTACGCATGTGGATGGCTTCTAGGACGACTCACCACCGCCGCTTCAGAGGCTCATGTCGGAGTTTTTATTACTTGTGGCTGAGTAAGGTGAGCGTTCGGAGACTCGACGAAGAGCGCCGTTCTGAATCATCTAGGACTTCAACAGAAGATTTTGAATGTTCTCGCCTGACAAGATGCTCCAACTAGGATCCGAGAGAGTCTTGATTCCCACATGCATCTATCTACTCCTCACTAAATACAACCTGTCGTCAAGGCCTGTCGGCTTGTTGTCACAGTCACATGGCTACTCGTCAAGCCATTCATTTTCCATCAGTCCGTCAACATGTGCAATACCAACCACTTTGTGAAGCTCAATTTCCCCGGACTCTCATGAAAGAACGATCGGCAGGCTCTCCCGGCTCAAAACGGTGACGTCGCCGCCCTCCCCGGTATATGCTACACCAAGCCCAGTGAGTCCGGTGTTGATAACGAAGACGGCTCTACCAGGAAAGTATCCAAAATCGGTAGGGACTTTGAATATTGTCCACCGCTTTGGAATATTATGCGTGGCCCCCCCCCCGGGGGCGATTTTTTATAATTATCGTCCAGAGTGTATGAAAATGGTAATGCCCGACCACGACCCTATTCACTGTGGAGGAATCCCATATTGCTAGATATGCTCGCAGCAAACCTCTCGGTCTGATCTGCTCCGGACAACTTCTAGAATTCAGGCTCAGCGGCGTCAAAGGCTTGACTGAAAAACAAAGCTCCCGTCGCAATGTCGCAAGAACATTTTCCACCTAAGTGAGTATTGTCCTTGGTCTTGATCACCACGACGACCTTCAGGCCGTATATGCGCAGCGTTATCAAGTCCTCGACGTTGGCTTGCGGTGCTTGTTCGAATACAATTATATACCTAGGTACAATGTCTTGGGAAGACGTTTCTCTATATTTAAGACCACTCCGAACCATCTGTCTCGTCGCTTCCACGAGCAAAGTTAGAAATCCAGCTCGGACATCCACTCAGGCTTCTCCAATTGGCTCGGGAGTAGTCCACAATAAGACTAGTTGTTGATATCCTCCTCGGCGTTGATGACCTGTAAGCAGATCGCAAGAGTGACTTCTCCGGTTGGGACTTTGTAACCCACCAGTATGATGTTTTTCCACCCGGCATGATCCCATAGAGAGCGTACAAACGATGATACCGCCGAGAATACTCTCACTTGCTCGTCATACCCATTTAGGAGGCTAGACTCCTCTTCTTTTCCGAAGGTCTAACGATAAGGTATAATCTAATTCCTCCTTTCTAGATATATAAACCGTTATATTTTCGAGATGTAAAGATGGAGGGGTATTGTGTTCTGACTACAATTGGCCAGTAGGACCTCATGCCGCAGCGCAAACACGCTCTCCAATCTCTGTGCCTTCACTGAATTTTCGCTCAGGGATGTGTTTAGCTTAGCCATAGTCTCCATCCCCTGTGTCAGTGGTTCGTCATTGTCTGCATTGTCGCCGGCTGCAGCGACCTTGGTGTTCACGCGCTCTCTCACTTCATAGGCCACGTCCAGATCCCAAGAGCTGGTATCATCTAGGGCCTCCATGTGGACTGTGTGGATTCCACAATAATAAAGCGTGTCATCTTTGGGCAACAAGAAATGCTTCACCATGTCATGCTTCTGCCTTATATCGGACCGACCAACCGACTTCCGTTCTAGGGCAGACTGCGTATGGGATTCGCTGAAATCGAGACAGACCTTAGGAGGGCCAGCTATGTGTTTTCCATGTGCGAAGTGAGTGTGGGAATTGAAGAACTTCAAATAGGCTGTGGTGAGATAGTAGCGGAGTGGCGGCTGGGAGCCTGTTCGCATACGGAAGGCTGGTCACATCACGATGCACAGCATGAGCTGGTATGATGCCTTTTCTTTGGAAGAGATTTGCTTAGAGATGGGTCACTCGGTAGGCGGTATGACGACGATGTGGAAATCTAATTGAACTGGTGGATAAACTGCTTGGCTACCTAGGTACATAGTTCTTGTACACTGATGAGAGCTACCCTTGACTTCCTTTTTCAAGTTAGCAGTCGTAGCTTCGCCAATTCTTCGGGATGGGCGCACCTTGGATGTCGTTGTTTCGACTTCTACGAGTTTATTTTGTAAAGAAAGACAACTTCCTAAGAAAGATTATGTTCCTCCAAGATTACTAGGTTCCTGTCGCCTGGGGGGGGGGGAAGACAAGCAGATTAAGCTGATCTGAGGCTAACCGTATCAGGGTCAAATTGAGTACAATGTACGGTCAATTAATGATACATGTTGTCAAGTCTGAGTGTCTATTATTTCTTTTAAGATAGTGCGAATGTTTCATTGGTTCCCCTACGTCTTTAAGGACCTATGTATCAGCCTACAGGCCACATTTGTCCTTGATGTTTGCCCAAGTCCAGTGTTTTTTCACCGTGCCCTATGAGTCTGCTGAACTGTCCTAGAAACGCTTGAGCGGACGGCGGATCGCCACGCTAATTAAAAGAAATAGAGTTCTTCAACTGGGATGTCCATTAGTGATCATAGCATCTCTCGATACAAGTATGCGCCTATCGACTCTTCTACATACCCAGAGTATTTAAACGTAAATATTATGCTCTAGAGCTTGGAGTTCGGGTCCACGGTGACGGTGCAGCAGTATGGAATTCCAGTCGAAGATGAATAGTATGTGCAGCCAGTGCAACCACTATTGGTAGACGCATTATCGCAGAGAGCGCTGGTGGCATAACACTGCTTGTCACCAAGCTCGTACTGTCGGCTTTCTACCTTGAGGTCCCGCTTGGCGTTCGGGTCCTTGGTGACGGTGCAGCAGTATGGGATTCCAGTCGAACTTGAATCGTACGTGCAGCCAGTACAGCCACTGTTGGTCGACGCGTTGTCGCAAAGTGCTGAGGTAGCGTAGCACTGCACGTCGCCCAGCTCATACTGTCTGCTCGCCAATGCGCCTGAGGCAGGGCTGGCGGAAGCCATGCCCATGAGCCCAAAGGCCAGAAGAACGGAAGGGAGCTTGAACTGCATAGTGGCGAGATTGGGTAGGTATTTTGAAAGTCGGAATCTGAGAGCGAGTGGAGTGATGAGATATGATGCTGAGTGATGAAGATTCAAACAGCACTGGTCCTAGGCAAGTCAGGCAGTATATATACATATACATCATCGATCGTTATGGGATCGAGTCTTCAGCTTCGGATCCTACTCCTGGCTCAGGGGCTGCCATTCGACCAGCAGATACCATACTTGCTGAACCTCAGTCCCACAAATGGGGACACCAAGCTGAATCGCGTGTTTTCCTTTCGATAGCTCGTAAGATAGTCCCATGATTCTTTGTGAGATATCACAATCAACACACCTGAGCTCAAGGACCAAAACCAACTGAAGTAGCCTTCCGTAGTCACTAGAATAGAGAAGAATGCCACTTCTAACGCCAAGTACAACGTTGAAATTTATTCAGCCTCGCGGAGACAAGAGGTTGCACGACCGACTTGCGACTAGGCACTAGTCTGCCAACATTTCTAAGCGTGTTTTTGGCCAGGGTTTGCAAGAAACAAGCTTCATACCTTCAAGGCCTAGCCTATTTAGAGCTGGAGATGGACTTTCCACTGCACCATGCCCCGTTTTGGTTTCGTCTATAGTGCGTTAGGATTTATTGCTCTGTGGGCCCAGTACAAATATATTGAGACACTAGTCATGTAGGGCTGTACTTGACCGAGCAGCGGCCGTCAGACCACCGGTGGTGTTGATCAGGATGTTTGCATTTCCACCAATGGCTGTAAACATATCCTTATAGAAATTTCTGCAGAATGATTAGCCAAGTTTACACGCGAGACATGAGTTCTTAGGCTTACTTACACAACGGTCGCGAAGCTTTCCGCAAGCACCTGGGTAGCCGCAAAGAACAACTTCACCGCTAGCTGTGCCAGATTCAGTAGGTGGTGTTGTGGAATCCCGCGCGGTCAGCCAAGGCCACATGGCGGTCTCCCCTGCTCGAACAAGGACCTCATGGAAACCATTTACGCGACGCCAGTAGCATCGATGCCCCCCACCGGCTGCAGAGACAGGCTGGTCTCACCACACCGAAAGATTGGATCTCATGGCCCTTCAGAGAACTCCGGGTTCCTCGAACTCATCCCTCAAGTCGAGATGGCTCTCGCTGCGAGAATCCCAGTGGTAGCGCTGCCCGAAAAATAATGACAGAATCTGCTGCTCTATCCCACTGGTCAAATTGTAACAGTTGCCAACGGGGTGTCTTCCCGGCTCAGACTGGCGTCCTGTTTGATGGAAATTTGTACATATCCAGCTCTTTGAAATCAAAGCCTCCTCCGAGCGGGTTCGGCCAGGACAGAGGACCGACACCGCCAATGGCAGCCGAGAGATCTGGGTCGATTTTCGTGCCTACCGCGCGGGCTTCGAGAAGGCGGGTGAGGGTCGTTCTATAGCCGTTGTGGTGGACGGAGCCAAGGTTATTGACTCCGGGACCTATCATGAGATGAATTGAGATGATCTCGATACTGAGAGGGAAGTGTACACACATACAGATGTGTAAGCCAACAAGGGAGAATACAACTCATTTGGTCCAGGGCTTGTTCAGGCAGTGAAACGATGGCCATCTGCTGACGCAAATTTGAGGCTGGCTAGTAGACCAAAAATATGGGATATCAGACTGCGTTCTAATGTCACAGCGACGAAAGCCGCTCTCTAGGAGCACGCATCGCGCGATGACTATCAGGGCGAGCGTACCCCAAGATGGGTTGAGGGCGGTGAACAGCGGCAGCTGCGAACAAAAGAACAGCCGTCCTATCTGAGTTCTTACATAAACATCTATCCACACTCACCTCGTGGGTCATCACGCTTGCGGATCTGGACGATCTATTTGAGGGCCTGAATACAGAATACGGAGGCGGATGTGCTCATTCTCGACCGACTGTGTTGCGTTACCCAGAGCTCGGGTGTCCAGTGTGTGCTCGTCATCTTAGGCTTCAGTCTCACAAGAGCTCGCTGACTCTGATACTGGCCCAAAAATTCAACGATTTAAATTTTGGCTCACGCGAAATCCAGCCAAAAGCAAGGCTGAAAATAAGGTCGATTGGGTGTGCGAGCTTGTCCAGGAAGCGCTCGGTCGGAACTGGACTCTTCACAATGACTGCTTCATCATGAGGGCCGTACATTAACACTTCGTGGAGCGGTCAATGATCGAGATCACAAGACCACGGAGACAATGGGTCTATCTCGACAATTTCACGATGAGTCCAGTCCCTGTTAAACAGCCTGGGTGTGTCCGAGGTAGCCTGAGTTTCGCCTTGGAGGAATATGCTCATGCTCGAGCTCAAGGACATGCCGAGCTGTCGGACTTGTTCACTCGGGGTTGTTCCCCGACTCCGCAGATAGTGAGAGCTGCGGGTCGAATTGCTTCATGGTCGATGTAATCCGGACTCAGTCTTTCTCGAAGTGCGAGGTCTCACATATCGACACGCTGACCATCCCCATCCACGCAAGCTTGAAGCGACATCGCCAATAAGATACTGCCTTTGATCCGCTGGAGGGATCACCAGGTATGAATAGAATCCACCCTTCCAAGAGAGACGATCTCGTTAAAAAACGTATTGCGGTCGTTCACGAGCCCGTATCGGTTCCAAATTCTCAAAGCAAAAACATTCGAAGAAGAGTTTCTTCGGCGTGCCCCTGCGGATCAATATTGAACATTGCAGTGTTGTTATGAGTCTGGCTCACAAGTACAGCAGATCTCAGGTATACACATACATCGTACCGATTGTGACTATCAAAGCTGCGATTTTTATTGAAGAGAAGTAACAAAAACAAAACAACAAACCAGTGAACTCCAGCACGGATCAATGCTCAAGCCTGGGACGAGGCTAGAACGGTGAAGACTGAAGAATGCTTGAGCGACCTAAATCATATAGGAACCGATAGCGTGAATATTTCGAATGCAATGGAGACTCTGTTCACATGTTGTACCTCCAAACTGGCTTGTGAAACTCCGCCACAATGCCTATGGGGTGGAACGTAATGTACTTAAGTGCTCATAATGCTGCTGAGGTCTTTATACACTGTTCGGAGAGCCCTGAGAAAGAGTTACCTGATACAGCATGTACCAAAGTTTTATGGACGAAGTGGTCCCAAAGGCATTACGTAAAGATGATCGCCTTGTTAACAGAGATTCTACTGTAACAACGCAATTTTAAAGGCCTGGAATCTCGCCAGTGAGCTGACGCCGCTCCAGAGACGACTTCATGTGTAATTGCTCAACATATTATCTGTAATTACTTAGCAGAGTGAAAGCAACATGATGACTGCAGGTGCGTAAAAGCTTAGCAGACCTTTTCAGCCGGCTCTTTCATCCAGCCCTTGTGCCAGGATGGAAGCCGACGCCTCTCTCCAGGTTGCGGCGGTAGTCATTTTTCTGGTCGAAGACTCGTGATTTAACTGCTGAGACTCCAGCCGGACTGTACGCTGATGGGCATGCTGTCGATGAGGACCTCGGGCTGCAAAGAAACCAGTCCGAACCCCACCTACCTAGGTAGCCTTTATGATTTACATAGAGACACATAGGTCTTCTGGAGTTATTTTTCTATAGTTCCTATTGGATCATGGACCATATGTATACTTTTCATACGATGGTCAGTGGGTTGCATTGTTTCTTCGCCTTGTCGACGGACTCGATGAGGGGCCCTCGGAGCATGAAGTGGCTTGTGAAACTATGGAAACGGGGCCAGAAACTGGCGCAAGGCCTCAAACATTTGGACCACACCCGAACTTACGCTCCAGTATATCAATACCTAGTTAGATGGAAATCCTTGAAAGTACCTGACTACCTAGGTAGGTAAGTCAAAGACATTGGAAGTCTCCACGGAGCGAAGAATGACAGTATCTTGAGCATCTCAGTGACCCAGCAAAGCCAGCCTGTTCTTACTTACATACCTAGGTATATACAATCAAGGCAAATGGTCTCTGGAAATCTTCAATGGCTCGCAATTGTGACCCGTTAGCACAGATGTTCCTCATCAACGGCACCCATTGTCACTGTGTTGAGCTGCGTCTGAAATCCCATAAGTATTCCATGATATCTGTCCCGTGGTGGACGTATGTGACAGTACGATAGTTAATGTCTAATGTACAGTACATGTATGGTAATGCTATGAAGCCGGCGCGTCGCTCAAGTAATACATGCATTGAAGCTGTAAGATGTCAAAGTTCTATGCTTGAACCGCAATGGCATGGCCCGTCGCCCGTTGCTCAACGGCTCTGAAGTAGGAGGTCCGTCTATATTTCGAAAAGTTCACACACCGCCGTTCCCGACAGTCTGGTAAGAGGTGGGTACAGAAGATGCATTAGGAGGCACACTGCTGTCCGTCCTTCGTTGCACTCGGGGAGCTGGGGTTCTTGTTGGCCGTAGTGGGGCGGCCGTAATTACGCATTGCTTGTGGGAGCACTCGCCATCAGCAAGCGAGAGCGAAATTTGCGGTCTTTCTGATGATTGTGCTAAGTATGTTACAAGTACCTACCGTTGGATGGTCGGTGGTAGGAGTGAATCCCTGAGAGTATGGGTAAAGTCTCGAACCACTGGCAGGGCCCCGGTGGAAAGGAACATCCGGGATTCACCGCGGCCCAGGCTCTCCCGTAAAAGTAGACTCGGCTATACTGACTTCTGACACTTGAAAGTCATGGCGTGCTCGATCCTATAAGCCTGTGACCCATTTCCATCTTTATCTCCTGGCCGGAGACGGCCACTTACCCACTGTCTCTACCTATCCGCCAGTCTGCTGACTCGCACTTTGTCGGAATGAGAGATTTTTGGAGGGCGCGCAGGCCTCGCTGGCACCCTGCAGATGCCAAAAATGTGCATGTGGATACGCTCCATCGGCAAGGGTCAGCAATCCACGTTCTTTGCTTGCGTACCTTCCTGCTCCAATCGAAATTGGAGTACAAGAATTGTGTACTTTTGTTCAATCCTGGGCAGCAATACTGTATCTTAGTTCAGACGTCGAGTGGACCCTTTGGAAGAATCGCACCTGCGGGCGACTTTCGTATGCATAGTTGTACTTTGGTCATGTTGGCATGGAGCAGGCCCCCACCCTCACGACCCTCCCTCTATTGTCAAGTGCCGGCTGAGAAGAGCATTTTCCCACGCTGTCAGCACCTAATCTAGCCGCTCCTGGGTGACTGACTTGGCGACTAGCCTCTTCTACATTCACAGGTGCCTTTTTGGATACCTTCGTCAATCTATGTTCTGACACCAAGCTCCTGGGACCATGTTTCACTACTTACCCGATCGTTACTATTCTATCGACATGATCTTGGGAGAATTCGATGATGAGAGCATCCAGTGGGGCTCAGCGGTGTGTTAAGCGCCCGCCAGATGTTCGAGATCTTTTACGTTTCCAGAATAGGCCTCTGCCCTACAGATCTCCAGCCTGCGCCTCGCATCCGCAGCAGTGCTGTATTCAGGGGTATCAAATGGATGCAGGGGCCTCCCCATCATACCATACGTGAGCAAGACGAAAAAAGACTTCAGTGACGAAGGATCAAACTTTGTCTCTGCATGGTCTATTCTCTGTGTCCTTGTTGTCCAGGTCGTCCCACTCTCCGGCCACCTGGACAGGACTCAGCCCTTGATGGTCAGCCCAGATCATAGGCCAGTCTCAGAGAACTTGATTCAGCTCATAACACACTCTTGCCTGCTCAGTGGAACTTAGCACGGCTATCACTGTGACAATCTCCACAGGTCCAGACTAGCAAACACTTCATCAGCGCTTAGTAAAGACAGGATCAACCGTTTCTCACCACAGAACTTGGCTGTTGGTTCGCTTCTCAATAAGTGGGAAATTGGCATGATCATCAGCAGGGGAGGTGTTGTATTCAACTTTACGCAGTAGGTACGCATGCGATGTATCTGACGGGTACCTGAGGTTGATCATCCTCCTACCAGGTTTGATGAACGTGGCCAACATCAGAGTTGACCGACCACCCCGGTACTTTATTGATATTGTTCCGGAAGGCATGTTGTATTTTTGGGCCACATCAAAGGCGGGAATAGACGCCACCTTTGCACCCAACTGCCGCCCTTAAGCGACCTGCTCAGAGCAGAGTTGCGTTCTTCTCACTAATGGCTTCAATTTCGCCGGCCTGGAGAATTGATCCTACAGAATAGCTTCCGATAGATCCTGCCATATTCTCTTGGATCTGTCTGGATTGTCGATTGATCGTCCTGCCACAATCTCATCCCGATTGGCCACCAGGTCGTATATATTTGAAAGACCAATGAGACGAAGATGAGGATAGCACAGACAGACAAATTAAATTCTCAAGTTTGAGCATGAAGGCCTCATTTCAAAGACGTCACTTCACTCAAATCTTAAGTTGGAAAACCAATAGGATGTCCTTTACCATGACCATACTTACGTCCTGGGTCGGGTTCTGCAGCAACAGCGCTTGTTAATGAAACCGAATCCGTCTATCTACCAATAGTCGTTTCCATGTATCCTCCCTGAAGCATCGAACGGTCACAATTTTCCGGGGTTACTGTGACATGATTGCAGCTGTGCCGCTACTCTACATATGGGCTCATCCATCCTTCCTTGGGTCGATCTGATGCCCGACCCAGGAGATCTGTTGCAGGGTCTGGAAGCAGAACATTCGCATCTCTCAGGACGAAGCATAATCGACTAACAGGTCGGCTTATTGACGTGCTAGTCAATATCGTTTATGTGTAGGCTTAAGAACCTTGGAAAGGATGGCATGTTTTTCCAGGACATATGGAGTTCGGAACCGATCTCTTGCCGGATGATTGACCCACACGCCTTATTTTCTACGGATGGGATTGTGGAGAGCACCCGTGGTTACAGCCTCGGCACCGAGATCTTCAACACCTACCCAATGAAGGTACCTATGTACCAAGTATACACGTCCGCGTATTATTGTAATTAAGCGAGTTGAATCAACGTTCACCGTTTGACACAGCCAGCATAATTGCGGTGTATGATACCGAGCGTTCGGGTATGCGGTTGAAGCTGCGTTTTCCATGCATCTTTGATGCATGATGAGAGAAAAATCCGTACTTTGGCCACTCGGACCAACGATTAGCGAAGGAGACTGCAGCAATCGCCAAGATACAACCTCAGCCTCGAGAAGGTCGTCGTTAAGTGGAGCCTCGGTGGGCCAAAAATGGTCCCAGGACCCGCAGACAAGAGGAGAGATCTCTTGGGACAGTGGACATCCGGCCTTCGGAGCCCACGTTCCCAGCCAACAGGCGCGTTGTCCGTCAACAATTCTGATGGTTCTGGTTGGGTACCAGGACAATGGAAGCGCCCACGACGCAGCTGCGGGGGGCTTTTTAGTGTCGTCCACCGCCTACACGCAGGCTGGGAGACCCGATTATGTGACCCACGGTTGGTTACATTTTCTCTCCATGTGCAGTTCGCCTGGCGCAACGAGGCGGGCGAAGTTGGGCCGGCGTAACGGCCGAGTTGTATTTTCGTGGAGGGGAGGTGCGTCCCGATTAGACGCGATCGTCCTGTTGGCGTGCTCCATGCCACAGCAATGAGGCCTTATCTGGCCTTGGTACAGTCCATCATTGGCCACTCATTGCGGGATAAGCGCTCGAAAAAGAGAGAGAAGGAAGAAGAAAAAGCCCTGCAACAACATATGCAGATTGTGGAGTCTCCAAGACGATATACAGTTTCATCGCCGGGGAAAGTTCATTGCGCCCGCCGGGGTGTCGGATACCAATGCCCGTAGCGATACAACCATGTGAAGGGCTGGACTCCGGTCCCATATCAGGCCGTACAAGCGATCAAGCAGATGTTTTTGGACACACCCGTGGGAATGTGTTCGTGGCCGGGCTATCTGTGACTTGACGCATATTATCGGCAGTACCTTGCCAAATATAGCCAAAGTGTCACAATGACCACTGTGCCTCTGCATGATAATTATTCGTCTTGAGACTTCATTGAGAACATCTTCCGCAGGCTTCATAGAGCGCAAGGAATGCCTGACTACCTAGGCAATCAATGCACTTGAGTACCAAAGATATGCAACGGTGATAAGTCGAGACGACGATGATGAGGACAAGGTTCGGGGCCGCAACTTGGATAGGCCTAGTAAACAGGCACTTTGATTAACCGAGATTGGCAGAAGAATCCGGAGACTGACCCGATGTTGTCATAGTACTCAAATACGTAGCGTCCTGGATTGGCAGTGTGGAATATTTCCGCAAGCACGATCCACCGTCGCAACCAAGCAATCCGTGGTTAACCTCCACTTTGCGTCATTTTCGACATGTCTGCTGTTATTGACTCTGGTTGAGACAGGTACTTCAACCAATGTTACAAATGTGCGGTACATATCAGCTTCAGGGATATGATGAGATGGCGTGACGGGTGAAGAAAGATTGACGGAAGTCCACGAACCAGCTCTTTGCGTGGTGTCCTGATCAGGGCAGGATTGACAATGCTAGCAAACCCTGACTACGTTCAACAAAGTCCAGGTCTGGCGTCAAGTGGAGTAAAGAGTAGCCTTCATCGGTGGATGTGAGATGGAGACTTGTGTTGTGTTGTGACGTGGTTCAATAATGCTATCCTCGCGTGCACCGCCCTCACTGCCTTGGGACAATTAAGCGCTGCACTTGTGTGAGAGCACATGCATTCGCGACCGCCACAAGGCGATGTGACTCAAGTAGTGCAGCCGTTGAGATGGCTGACTTGGTGGAGTTCTAGCCAGCCAGCCTAGCCTGGTGACGGATGGGGGGGTCGGCGAGGTACATAGTAGGTCCACAAGGCTTGGACTAGCTCTAGCACTAGTTATCAAAACGGCCTAGCGGTTACCGACAGTACGGACCGAGCCGTGGTTGGCTGATGACGAGCCGCTAGCTCGTCCACAGCCCCTGTTGCCCGCATGCAGATGTAGGCATCTTCCTGGTAGCGAGATACGTATCATGTAGCTCAGGTATCAGGCATAAAGTGGAAATAATACAAGTACACGGTTTCTTTGCCGGGTTCGCTGTCGGGTGATTCCTGCAGCCCCGCTCCATAGCCATGGACAAGTTGTACCCGTCAGACTACCGCGACTCTTCATACTGCGCCGTACGACTGCATGCTCTTTGCCGCCGACTTGACTTGCTGCTAGAGCACCAACCCCTCCCAAAATATCCGCCTGAGATTTTTCCTCGCCTCTTGCTTCCCCAGATATGGCCGCCGGCCACGCGTGCTCGGCCCGTTGGCGCGCTTGTTTCGAATCGTGAGTATATTGACTTCAGTACCGGCACTTGTACGGCGGAGGATCCCATAGTGGCCCGGGTAAGGCAGGACCGTTACAAGCCTGCCGACCTTCCTGTGCTTTTCCAGCCACTGAGAAGGCAATCAATTGGGTTAATGGGCCGCTTAATGGCATGCCTCTCACGTAGCATAATGCACAGACAAGCCGACGTCCCAGATAAATGCATGAACGAATTGGGCACTAGCCTCTGTTCCCTTTGAAGGGTTCAAATATTATTTGGACGTGATCGACACTGCCATCACGGGCTATGGGAAAGTCCCGAAATTGGTTTCGGCATGATGTGGGAAGAAACCCCTGGGGATCCGACCTTCTTCCCTCATTGAATTTCGCGGTACCTCCCTGTCACACGTATTGGTAAAAATTGGTCGTCCCAGAAGCCTATCGATACTACGTTAAACTTGTCTACCTTGCTCGTTGACCAATGCTACCTTTTCGGCTGAGAGAGCTCCTTTTCTTCCAGGTTGCACAGACACAGTAATGCCGCCTGCGCACAAGACTTCATATCACTGATGCCAGCACAGGCAGCGTCTGACTTCCTTTTCAACAGATAAACTCAAGTGATTTCCAATCGTCTGAAACTTAGATCAACCACGGTGGGACAGGGCAACATCTCCCTCCACTTGACACGTGCCGGAGGAAACCCAGATGCAAGACGTGACTGACAACGACATATCACCATCTTCGCCTCTCATCGCGAGTCCGATCGTATGCTTGCATCTGCCCTGATATATCGTTGAGAAAAACGATTATGATTTGATAGAGCACCGTATTTTGACACATGGTATGGCTGTTCAGCGTCTAAACTCCTGGATGATACGTGATAGTTTCATTTCGTTTGAGAGCGCCGCTGGAATGGATGCACCTCGCATGTCGACGTATCGTTGGGCGGTTTGGATTTGGCGAACTGTTTAGACCAAGATCAACCTTGGAAGAGAAACATGATCTGCAGCTCGTACAAAGTCAATGGGATCGTTCTTCATGCTATCGCCCGCTGTCTTGTGCAACGCTTCAGATGATCAGATCAGGTCAGGTCCCAGATCAAATCCCGAATTTATCAACATCATTCTCATTACCGACCCCTTCTCCCCTGTTCATCTCAAAATCCGGCGTTTGAGTCTCCACTCGCGCTGCAACGCTGCCAATCCGGTTGGAGCCAGACGCCGCCCCCATTTTTGTCGGTGCTGTCATCGTCGTCCTCGCGCTTGCTCCCCAATCAATTTTTTATCCCCATGTTGATCAACCTGACACCTCCTCCCGTTACGCAAACCTCGGCCCTCCAGGTGCTGGGTAACAGACGGGCGGCACCGGAGTCGGCTATTACAGCGCAGTCTCCACTGTCACGTCAAATTCATCTCGAGCATTCACTCGACAGGGAACCCCTAATCAAGGGTCGAGGACCTGGGGTGAATGGGCCTAGGATCGCGGTGGACTTCGTGCTTCCCCGCCGGGATCCAGTCAAAGTCTTAGCGGGGGCCCTTCATAACATGTTCGGTATGAGGCAGGTGTCTTGTCCGCAGCCCATGTAAGGTAACTATGCACAGAGTACACTCAGCCGCACCCACACGACTACCAGAAGCCCCTGCTCCATTATGTACTGTACATACTAGTACAAGTAGTATGTAGGATTTCGCGACTCCCCACACGTTCCGAATCCTCCCTTTCTTCCTAGTCATACCGTTCGCTTGCACATAATCTACTTGCCGGTGTCAGGTCAGACAAAAACTCTTAACCGCGGTTGACTGATGTGGACTGCCCTCGAGAAATGCCTCTATAGTGGCGAGGTGGCTTTGCTCTTCAGCAGGTTGATGAACGAAGAAGTAGATCATCTACTGACGATACTTCTCAAACCTCACAGCCACACTACGGCATAGACCAACATTCGTCCGTTAGATCGATCACATATACCCTCCATTGACCCGTCACCCAACCCTGTGACGTGGGTAATATCGCGCCTATCACTTGCTGCGCGCGCTTCTGTAACCGGCCTAACCAGCTTGGTCCACCAACTGTGCCTCACAGTCCCGAGACAGTTGTCTTGCCTTCTCGATCCGGGCCAGATCTAATTACGGCATGGCGGAAGCGACCCAGAATGCTTCCGGGCCCGAAGCGCCATCGTTGAACGCAAGTTAGCACGGACTCCTGCCAGGCCAGTCATGTCGCATCGATTTTCTCAGTACTAAGATCTCGACCTCAAAGCTGGGGCCCAGGCGGAGCAGAACCAAGCATGGTCTGGGGAATGACAGAGTGACCAGAGTTCCTTGGAATCATGGGCCGAAGACCTGTTTCCACGTGCCATGCAGCCCCAGGCAAGACCTAGGCCACCGCAGTCACTGAGCCTCACTGCAAGTGTACACACACCTTTATTCAGCAGAGTGGCTAGTTTCGTGCTTTTCCCCCTCTCGGCGTAGCATGGCTCTCTGCCTCCTACTTCCCTGATGTCTTTCCACAGGCTCCATGCCCCCCACTCCAACGCAGGTTGGTGTGGTCATTAGGCGCGCTCAAGTGGGTAGAGATACGTACTCCAGGTGACATCGAGCCCTATTTTATCTACTAGAATCACTCCACCTTTTCTTTTACTTTCCGGCTTGAGCTTGGCAATCCTGAACAATACCCTTTTCTGGTTAGCAAGGTGTATTCAGTACTTTGTGCACATCCTGGGCAATGGAGCAGACAACCCAGAAAGCTACTTAGTTGGTAGTCCAGGATCCGCCCCTGGCGGCCACTGTTGAGGGACCTGCCACCCGAATCTGTACCTGAGAGAATACCATGGCAAGACTAGTTCTCTTTGGTCAAGAGCAAGGTCTGTCTCGTTCGATGTCGACCCTGCTCGCACATTTTATTGAGGGCCCCCCCTGGTCGACGTTGCCCTGGGACGAGGGGATCTCAGGGCGGAACTCCGCAGCCGACCCCAGTTCACCAGGCTGGCAGTCGATCCTTTCCTATGCCTGGAAACCTTCCTTTACAGACCCTACAGAGTATCCACCCATGCTGTCAGAATGGCATCTAAGTAGACGTGGGTGCAAGCGGATGCTTCGGTGGCCCACCCGGTCTGGCTCGGTACGTACCTGAGTCCACTCACACCCACACGCTAGGTTCCCTCGATCTACACGTATTCTAGCGGGTGGTTCAAGGCTCTTCTCTTTTTAAACCAGGGTCGCTCCTCTCGACCCTCTCACAAGATATTTTCAGATCATCTACATGTCTTTGTTCAAGACGGAAGCATAAGACCCACCAACAGCCCATTCCGTTGCCAACGTGCTCACTTGTCTTCAGAGATATCCCCTACGTCGTCTAGCCCTTGAGTCTGCCTCCCATTCATACCCCCTTGACAATCACACCTCCTTCACGGGAGATTCCCATTTTCTTTGAAAGGCAGAGAACAAAAGAATCGCCTCGACTTTCGAGTTCGACTATCTGCAAATGCTCATCGACATGGCCTCAAGCCCAGAATATCTCGCTCCGAGTGTCCAGAACACAGAGACAATAGATATAGACCCAGCCATAACTGGCATGCCCAACGGCTCGTGCTCAAGTATCCCGCCATCTACGGTCTCTTATTCTACCCCAGATCCAAACGTTTATTCAGAGGTAAGAAGAATGCCTACAGCCAGTCCTCCTTCTTCACGGAAATTATTATTGTCCAGGCCCGCTTCCTTCTGTATAAAGATCGAAGCTGGTTCCTCTTCCGCACACCAACACAAATTTTGTTACCCCCCACACCCTTATAATCAAACCAAGCCACTCACGCTGACCCAACAGGTGTCCCACATCTCACCCTTTGACGCCTCGCCTGTCATAGACGAGCGTTTGTTGACACCCGTGTCAAGCGCCGCATCACCACAACTGCAGCAGCGCTCTTCCTGCCGGCAATCGCCCTTTGAGCAGCACCAGCATTCACACCCGGGCGAGTGTACTGCTCAGCAACCCACGCCCCCTCACACTGCCACTATGTACCCATACCCGGACTACCTAGGCAGTGTGAGCCAACCTGCATCGTCGTCCTCAATATCTATGCCCGCCGGTACAGAGCCCTCGCAGCACGAACACCTCTTGCCCTTTCTTCAGCACCCTTCGCCCGGCGGGCACCACCACGACGACGCCGCGCCGCCACCACCACCTCAGGCCCATCCGTACTTCGGCTCCTACTCCGTCTCCGTGCCCCAGGACCACGACGCGTACTACTTGCCACCCGCCGGCGACATTGCTCCAATGAGTCTGCTGCGCCAGGACGTGCATGGTGACGGTGCATACACGCACCGACCCTTGACATCCTTCGGGCAACAGCAGCATCCTGGCCTGTTCAGCCCCAATCAAAATCCATACCATCACCGCCTGGCACGTCTCTCGCCCACGCAGAGCCGGCAGTACGCTGTGCCGCGAGCCCGCCGCGACCGCACACGCAAGGCCAGTGTGCGTCAGGGCGGAAGCATCCACCGTAGAGGCTCATTTACCACTCCAGCGGCGTATCCGCGACCAGTCGAGGAAGGGGTGCCTTTGCACCACAACCAGATAGAGGACAACGGGCCTGACGAGGAGGTTACCCTAGATGACAAGACGCCTGCGGATCTGCGGCGCTTGTGGGATACGCGGCGTAAGTGGCTGGGTAAGAAGGGCAATGGCATGTGGGAGGACATCATGCAGGAGTATCTGGGCGAGGAGCACATGACGGAGAACAAGAAGACGCAAGTCAAGGCGAAGCTACAGATGAAGATCCACCGCATGCTCCTGAAGCATGGCAAATGGCCAGAGCGAGACGTACGTTCCTCTTTACTCTCTCCTCCATGACCTAGACCATATTAACCTTGCCCCTTTTCTATAGGAAGCAGCCCTCCTTCGCGCCTACAAGCGTTGGGAAGAGAACCGCTACGTAGAGATCCTGCGCCTGTACGAAGAAGAAATGGCAGGTTACAACAAAGCCTACGACTGGAAGTCGCAACACATCGAAGCGGAGCTTGTCAAGATGGGCCTTGAACAGCCCGAGCGCGACCGCGACTCCAAGGCCCGCAGGAGGAAGCAAGTCGCGGCGCGACACTCAGCACGTGCAGGCGGCGCTCCTGGGCCATCCAGAGGCGCTCCCCTATATCAAAGGCTACCGCCAGGCATGTACGACCCAGCCGCGCTGCCCAAAGGAGGGCACTATGCACCGCCATATTACGAGGAGCAGCAGCGCGCGCCAACGTACAATGCTGTAATCGCCGAGCAGATCGGCGCGCACCCGCCTGTCCTGAGTGACGAGCAGAACGACCGCCTGATGCAGGAGATCCTGGAGCGCAACCCGTTCTCGGACAACGGCGAGGATGACGGCGATGATGTGGAAGTGGACATCAAGATGGAGCTGTCAGACTATGGTAGTAGCGAGCAGCACCAGCACAGGCAGCGGACTACATCACTTGTTCCGGGTCTCGAGATGGACCCATCGGCACCCCAGCAACAGCAACAGCATTCACGGCACCATTCCGTCTCGGCATCGCCCGATCTCAACGCCCAGCGCAGTGCGGCAGTGGCGAGACAGGCATGCGGAGAGCTGCTCAAACAGCGGCAATATGACTCTGGTGTGGTTGCCTAGGGTGCTGATCCTACGACACCATGAGCGGCGCGGACGATGGCTACTTCTCCTATTTCGGGAAGCCCTATAGGCACGGAAACATGCTTCAGGGCTAATGCAGCCCTATGAGTCTGACTGGCTCTTCATTTTTGGGGCAGCATCGTGTCTTCAGCCTACTCGGCTTTATGTCCTCTGTTTCTCTTGTTATTGGATGGCAATATTGGCCCATCTTAGGTTTCTGTATTTGGGTTTACTACAGCCCGTGGATAATGCCGAATCATAGGCTGGCGTTTTGGATGGAGGAATTTCCTGTTTTAGACTCGCTTCTTCCTCTGATGCGAATCAGTGTTACCCATTCTTTTTCACATCAAACTATCTTTGAGGATAGATGGATACCATAGTTACTGGTCACTTCGTTAGCTTCTTGAATAGTAGAGCTTCCCAATCACATGTTGACCCGGGGGGTTTTCTTGTTGTTGACACCACTCTTGCCTGCAATCTAAAAATTACGAGGAATCTGCCTCTTAGTATACTTCATTGACTAGGCAAAATTGGACAGGAACACACAAAACTCGCTCAGACATCTTGGCAACAACATTGACGCTGGCCTTGCTGCTTGGAAAGTCCTTCGTGTAGGGATCGTCTGGTTGCATCGCGGCTCCTTAGGCTGAGCATGCCCTGGGACCGAAACTAGTTGAGCATGAGTATGCAAGCAAATAAGGCACGATATTGATTCGTAATTTCCATCCGTAACGACACAACGCCACGCTCAGGCTCGTTAGCAGGTAGAACGTGGCACGCGTCTTCCCTATGTCTCAGACGGCGTGGTATTGACGCAACAAAGCAGGCAGAAGCGGGTAGTGATGGCGAATAAAACATTGAAGTTCACGATGGCCGGATGGGAGCCTCGCTGTAGGCAACTGTCTCCACTGTAGCCGTGGTCTGTCTGCTGGACGGCAGCGCACATGTCCCCAGTGAAAGATCCTTGGTCAGACGGCCAAACGTTACACTATGACGGCACGTCACCAAAGAAGCGTCTTACTAGCTGCTAGCTTGCCGTTGAGATCTTAGGTGAGAACCAACCCTTGCGCATTCGTCCCGCCTCTCGTTCCACAACGTCGCGCTAGGATCGGCTTGGGCTGAGAAGGGTGCTGGCATATTCCAAGGTGGGATGGCATTCGCACCAAGAACGACTGGCCATCATTGTGCCAATTCTCGGGGACTACTGAGCACGGTAATTCCGAACCGGGAATGTCTGGTTGGCTTGACATTCCTCTTCCCGTCCACTCTGTGCCGTCCAGAGATTGCGCAGGTGCTCATTCTGCTGCTCGAGGTAATACAGAAACAAACAAACATGGCCAGGGTACTTCTTGAACTTGCTTCTACAAGGGTGAAGCTGAAATCAGGAGCGGAGATTGACCTCTGATCCTCCCAAAGGGATTGGATCGGTGGATAATGAGTCTCCTCACCGGTGGTACATCCTTTCAGTTCGCAGCTCGCGGCAAAGACGGTGTTTCATGGATATAGTGCCGACCTTGACCATTAGCCGCATGGAAGTGATTCCGCTCGTCGATCAGGGATCTGTTGCACCGACTGTCGATATAAACAGAAGAGAATATCGTGGTTAGCGTGTCTCCTGAACTGTGGTCTTGTCTTTTTGTCATGGAGAAACCTTGGTCACCAACCCTGAAGTCATTCGATTCGCATGCTTCCGGGAGCAGACTGTGCAACCCTATAAGGCGTAGCATATGATCTGCGCAGGATTTCCACGCTAATAAGCGCGACCCCATGGTTTGCGTTTCTGATTGCAAGGAAAAGGCATGATGAAGAGTCGGAAAGACATTCCCCCATTTGCTGTTTTGGTGTGCCCAACTCGAAAAAGCTAGACTCCGGTCTGCGTAGTATCGTCTAGGCCGCTTTACCGGCTAGCAAAGTTTGACGCGCCAAGCTGCGAGGCTCAATTGGAGGATGGTCCGACGATAACACAGATGCCCGGGTACAGGTATATAGAAGAACAAACAGCGTCGTGATCGGAGTGTATGATCAGATTGCCAAAACGGGAGTCGAGATTATGTGGTGCAGACCCCCCAACCCCAAAGAGGTACCCCAGATCTGTGGGTCGTATGGTGAACGGCTCACCGTACTATGTAGAGCGCCTGCACGGAGCATCTGTTTGGTCAGCCCTAGGTCCGACAAACTGGAAGCGAATTGTGACAAGATTCATCCTGTGCTGGTAACTGGCTGGCTTTGGCTGCAGAACTCTCACGCGATTCAGTTTGAAGTGGTGCTGCAGTACCACCCAGTCGACGTGTGATGTGTCGTCGCTGTGCATGGACAGCCTGACGCCTTACCGGGGATGGTTCGGCTTCCGCAGACCGTTGTACTACATAGTATCAAAAGGACTAAAGAGGCTTGCAAGGAAAGGGGGGGGGGGTAACTTACGGACTTACGGCATATGGGTTTCTATCTATACTGTGTAGGATGTCTCCGCAGATCGTGGCCTATTGCAAACTGTGGCGTTCGTACCTATCGTACTGAAACTCGTCAGAGAAGCAGCCGTTGAGCAGCAATACTATGTCGTATGTGCAACACATGGAAAGTGGTGGTGTTGCATTGAAGTCCCCCCAATTCCAATAAAGCCCTTGCTAGTTTCATGGGTATATAATTCCTACCGATAGACTTTCCCGAATTTCATTTTGACTTACCTAGGTAGCTTTTCCGCGGATATGCTGTGCATAAAGACGGACCTCAATACGAGTATCTTTGATGCAACTAATGAACTATCCGCATAGCTGGTAACAAATGACCGCTCTTTGGTCGCGGACGGATATTCTGATCGGCGTGACAATAGTGACGACTTGTCGGCCGCTGTGCTGCAAAGTATGACCAGCTCGCAGCCATGGTAAATCTTGACATGGCCGTGGTGGGGCCCATAACAATTCTCTGCGCGGCACATTTTTTTCTGGTTTGAGCGGCCGAAGGTGTGGAAAGACGGGCGGGAAGCATACCCACAATTCTTGGCACACCGTAGGACCTCGTCAAATACAAGGGCTCCGGTGAGAGCTGAACCCTCCCCGCTTCGCTCACATGCGATTATGATCTGACCTCTCAAGGACCACCGTTGGTCCAGTCCAGCCAGGTCGATTAAGAATGGTGAGAAGTGACGGAACCTTCGGTCTACCACCGGACCTGGCCTTGCTGCGGAAATAACACGCAGACTAAAGAAGGATGAAGTGCAAGGAGCACTAGTTCATCTGCCTGTCAGCCTGTCGGCCTGTGTGCGCGCAGGCGGCCGATGCCCCTGTCAGCGAACCAGAGCGATCACAGCAGAAAGCAACAGCCTCGCCACCAGGGCTCGAACCGTGCGTTGGATGATTTGTCAGGCTGGTAGAACAGGCCGGACAAACTCTGCAACCTTTCCAAACTCCCAGGACATGATCTTCGGGATGTTATTGTGGCCAGAGCAGTCCTTGAGCTCGTCCTGTTGTCCCAACACCAATGCTGCCTGTTGGCATGGGCGCGGCAACAGTTGCCGTGACCAACACAGACCATAAGCCAGGGATAGGTATCTGTGTCTTGCGGTGCTTGCGGCGGAACTTGCTGCATCGCATTTAGCAGGTCCCCATGTTGGCCTATGAAGTGGATGCCTCGGTCACGTCGTGGCTGGACAGCCAGTGACACGCGTTTCTTAGAAACTATGCCCGTGTCGTGTTGCAATGTCGGTGGCGCTGTGAAGTCTCGGCGTATAGGTCATATCATAGAAGTTGAGAAACCTTGTGAAAGCGTACCATGTGAGTTGCATATGCAGTGCTGCGTTATGCAAGCATGCGGACATAGCCATCACGGCGGAGCAAGATGCGGACCAGCCAAAAATATGACCGGCTATCAGCTGTAATGCTACATTCCAGCAGACACAGAGGCCTCTGAAGGGAGTCGATGTTAGCGGTCTGGTCGAGTCGAAGTCCCAGCTTCCCAACTTGGCCCACCGCTTGTGAAGAGTACTCTCTGGAATGAGTGACAAGTATTCAAATATGGTGATTGAGAGGATGCCTCATTGCATTAGAAAGGTTCGTGGCAACTCTTCCTGAACAATAAACCTGAGTGGTTGCCATGTTTTGGCCTGAATGCGACAGCTTTGGCGTGCTCCTTGTAAGACGTATCATCAACGTCGTCTGAAGCTGATCATGGGTCGCTTTCGAAGAGTTGTAAGCCCTTTAGTCTGAAGCAAGAATTCATGTCGTCGAGCACGAAAATAAAATCGTCAGGTCGCTTGGTGCCCGAAGGATTTCATGTCGCGGGAGCCGTTGGAGCTTCTTGGTTGCGTTTGTCCTCTTCCGGAACGGGAGTCAGTCGGCGGACGGCCCGGACCCAAATCCCCCCTGCCCTCGCTTGTTCGGGCTGACTAAGTCGTAGAGGAAGATGACAACATCGCTATCCCGATTGGGGATGTCAACATCCATCTGCGATGCTGCCCGCTGTCTGATTCTGCGTTGTCGATTGGCAGTAAAGTCAGCTTTTGTTAAGTTGAGAACAGTTCACCCTGCAACGACGACGAAGAGTGCACAAGGACCTCACCTTAGAGGGAGAGCCGCCATCAGCAAGAGAGAGATCAAGCCCAGGGACACCGGTGCTCCTGGACCAAAGTTGGCAACTGACCTCATCCCACTCGGGGACATTCTCCTTTCCCAGGGACCACCACATGCGGTGTTTCTCTTCTACCTGCCTCTGCTGCAGGTGATCAATGTCGGCCATAGTCATGGGCGGCCTTAGTCCATTAGCTCTGTGGATTGCGCTCTTGTGTGTAGCATGGCTCAATCAGGTTGCGGCCATGCGACCAGATCGCATGGCACAGCTGCGACACGATACGGTGGAGATGTTCTACCATGGCTACCATAATTACATGGACCTGGCTTTCCCTGAAGATGAGGTACGCCGAGATAGCCATTGGCACAGATCGGAGCATATTCCCGTTCCTTGCTGACAACTCTTGCGCCGCCAGTTGCGACCGCTCACGTGCGCCCCCTTGACGCGAGATCGCCTCAACCCCAATAACCTTGGCCTGAACGATGTACTTGGGAACTATTCAGTCACGCTAGTCGATACTCTGACGACGCTGGCTATTCTGGCTTCCGCGCCGCCCGACCAAAACAATACGGGCAAGAAAGCATTGCGCGACTTCCAAGATGGCATTGCTGCTCTGGTGGAATTGCACGGCGACGGAAGACCAGGGCCTTCGGGACAAGGCACTCGTGCCAGAGGATTCGATCTCGACAGCAAGGTTCAAGTCTTTGAGACGGTCATCCGCGGCGTAGGAGGCTTGCTCAGCGCCCACTTGTTCGCCGTTGGGGAGCTGCCCATTAATGGCTACCATCCCACGACTTCGGCCACATCTGATCCAGATGATCCGCTCGAACTTCCACCGATATCTTGGCCAAATGGACTCGAGTACGACGGCCAGTTGTTGCGGCTGGCGCTGGACCTCGCAAAGCGGCTGTTGCCTGCGTTTTACACAACCACCGGCATGCCGTATCCACGAGTCAATCTGCGTCACGGGATCCCATTCTTTCCTAACTCGCCACTATACGAGGTCTTGGGTACCTCGAGCCCCAGCGCTCCTGGCCCGGCGGACATTACCGAGACGTGCAGTGCAGGAGCTGGAAGTCTTGTGCTGGAGTTCACCGTGTTGAGCAGACTGACAGGTGATCCTCGATTCGAGCAAATTGCGAAACGGGCTTTCTGGTCTGTATGGAACAGACGGAGCGAGATCGGACTTATTGGGGCTGGTGTCGACGCAGAGCAAGGCAATTGGATTGGCGGCCATGCTGTAATCGGTGCTGGCGCTGACAGCTTTTTTGAATATGCGCTCAAATCACACATATTGCTGTCAGGTCACGATCTTCCCAATGTGACCGTCCCCATTCGGCCCACCCCAGACAGCAGCTGGATCGACCCTAATGAGCTGTGGATCCCTTTGACGGAAGAACAGAACTCACCAGACGCCTTTTTGGACGCATGGCACCAGGCGCATGCTGCCATCAAAAGACATTTATACGATGATACCGGACATCCGCACTACTCCAATGTTAATATCATGACCGGATCCCTGGCTACGAATTGGATAGACAGTCTCGGCGCATACTATCCTGGTCTACTAACTCTGGCCGGCGAGCTTGAAGAGGCCATGGAGACAAATCTGCTCCATGCTGCCATTTGGACCAAGTACGGCGCTTTGCCGGAGAGATGGTCGATCAAGGAGAAGCAAGT
This sequence comes from Gnomoniopsis sp. IMI 355080, assembly GCA_027946555.1. Classification (NCBI taxonomy): domain Eukaryota; kingdom Fungi; phylum Ascomycota; class Sordariomycetes; order Diaporthales; family Gnomoniaceae; genus Gnomoniopsis; species Gnomoniopsis sp. IMI 355080. Next base: position 159,405 of record JAPEVC010000041.1, on the reverse strand, counting down.
GGAGGGTGGCTTGGGATGGTGGCCTTTGCGGCCCGAGTTCATCGAGTCTACCTATCATCTCTATCGTGCGACCAAGGATACTTGGTACCTCTACGTTGGAGAAATGGTCATGAAGGATATCAATCGCCGCTGTCGCACGGAATGTGGATTCGCCGGTATTCAAAATGTTGTTACCGGCGAATTGACCGACCGCATGGAAAGCTTTTTTCTTGGAGAAACTACGAAATATTTATACCTGCTCTACGACGATCGCCATCCGCTCAACTCTTTGGATGCTGCCTACGTCTTCACCACAGAAGGCCATCCACTGATCATCCCAAAAGAGACGAAGAGATTCTCAAAGACGAAACCCGCTCCTTCTGCGACCACTACGGAGATCGCGTTGTACTACGATAATGACCTCTTCGCCAGTGTCTGCCCTGTTCCTCCAACGCCTTTCCCTTTGAGTGGTTCAGGCATCATTGGTCGTCCGGACCTTTTTCATGCGGCGCGGATGTTAGACTTGCATATGATGCCGAATAAGCATGGTGGACTCGTAGCAGGGAACAAGCCCGGTGTCTTCAAAATCAAGAACAACCACACATATTTCCCTTGGACACTTCCGCCAGTCATGCTGCCGAACAACGGCACCTGCGACAAGGTGCCTGAACCTACGGAGTACCACCTGGAGTTCGGCCTGATCAACACAAATGGCGTGTTTGACACAATTATTGGTGCGCAGAACCTTGACCGGCTGGATGTAGATAAGATACGAGTCAACAGGCTCTCTGGTCTAAAGCTGGTCATGCGCCTCCAGGAAGGGCCTGATGGGACACAGGAGCTGAGAGTCACCAGAGTCAACGGCTTCAATTTGGGACGCGATGAACACCTCGTCTTCAGCCGGGCTTTGTTGGCAGACATATCGGACACCAAATTCAAGCTTATACGGGACCTCACGACGGTCAAAATCCACCATCTGTACCAAGCTGGTTTCCAAGACAACCATACCAGCAGCATACACGGTAGCCAAGTAGCAAAAGAGGAACAACATGTCGACGAGGAGCAGTGTACACCCACTGACGGCGAAGGCCCCCTCGAAGAAACACAGGCCGATTCCTCGGAAGCCAACCACGACTGGCTGCCGCTTGAGCACGCCAGCAATGCCCACGTTGACACCCCAGTCCTCCCCGACACCCTCGCTACGAACATTAACACGCTCTTCCGTGCCATCTGGGCGCAAATGCTTCCCAATCCTACGCCGCCGACCGTGTCGAGCTCCGCGTTGGGCCACCAATCCGAACCTCCTTCCAGCAACCTGCCGGCAGTCGGACCCCTCAACATTCTGACAAACACCACAGCCATAACGCCAATCGGCATTGGCGCCGCGCCGCTTCCTCCCGTTGACATCCCTGCCAACGCGCACATACCTGCTGCCGGCCCCATGCCAACCCATCTCCTTCCTTGGACCACCATATTCGCCGCTGGATATGCCTGCGACGGGCTCCTTCCCGAGGAAGCACCCCGCGATCACCAACTCATCGTGATGCGGCGCGGGGGTTGTACGTTTTCGGAGAAGCTCGCCAACATCCCTGCCTATAAGCCCTCATCGCAGTCATTGCAGCTAGTGATTATCGTGTCGGGCGAGGAGGATGAGGATGATGGCGTGGTGCTTAGCCGGCCACTGCTGCCGGAGGAGCAGCGCACACCAAGCGGGATCTTGAGGAGGGCCGGGATTCCGATGGTGATGGTGGGTGGTGGGGAGGCGGTGTATAACGAGTGGACGATGCGGGAAGGTGGGAGAATGGGGATGACGCGAAAGTGGAACGTCGAGAGTGATGGACGGAGGATTGGAAATATAATTGTTGATGATGGAGAAACATTGGGGAGGATGTAGCGAAAAGTGTTGGAGCATATGGCGTACATGTCTCCGTGGTGGCTATAACACACACTTATTTGGAGAAAGCATGATGGAACGTTCGTTGTTGGTGTCATCGTCGGGTGGATAGGGTCGTTGGAGCCCCTAGCAACGCCGAGACTGAAGAGGAGGATACAGAGGTCTCTGGCATGTGAAAGGGTGTTGCAAGCATGGCGTGGCGATGTCTGATATATGTGGTAAACATTTGCATCTAGATTGGCGTCTCGGAGGCTTGGGATTTGAGTATATATATTATGGGCTTCATCGCCTTGCTAGCTTGTCTTGAGCTTGTTTGGCGTTGGGGAGTGAAGATTGAAAGTATGTTGTCGTCACCTTACTAGCGCATACGACAATGAATAGAAATGCCGTCTGCCACACTTTATAGTCTTCCGGTATTGAGCACAGATCATGGTTGTCATTTAGGTCTCCCTGTGATGGCAGTAAATGAGCGTCGCCAGTGCTGATGGTTGTTAACTCAACGACAACTGTTCATCAGGGCCCACAGCCATGTGAGACCAGCTTTGTGCGCCCCCCCCCCCCCGGGTTCAAAGGAGGAATTATTCATAGAGGCTCTCTCTGGATCTCGAGCTGTGTGTAATGTTACAGGAGGGATTCTGCTTCTCGACAGACAAGAACGACTGCGCCTGGATGATTTTATTGCATTGGAACTTGCTCCAGTAGCAAAAATTAGAACGTATCGGAGGGACAAGTGTATGCAGTGTGAGACATGGTCTTTCATGTGGGTATCCACCAACGCCTCGAGTCTATGATGCCATTCGGTAAAGGAAAAACAATCCATCTCATTCAATCAAATGCGGTCTAATTCCTCCATCATCCTTCCATATGTCCCCATCACCATTTGACGAGTGCGATAGCCTCTCTGCTACACAAGCAGCCGGGCAATTTGTTGAAGTGTTCACCGGGAGTTCCAGGGCTCACGGACGAACATGGCAATTCGGAAACCACTGCCAAATTGAGTCCCTGATTCTTCGAATACAAATAGTAACCCGAACCGAGAGAATAAGATGGCCAGTGGGAAAGAAGAATGAGAATTCGGGACCCGAGCTTTGCCTGGAAGAAGGGTCTCGGTAACGCGGCCCGTCCAGGCCGGCTGTGTTGGTGGTTCTCGGGTCGCGGGCAACAGCCAAAGGGGAGAAGGTCAAGGGTGCAGTGATCGGTATCGATCTTGGTACCACCAACTCCCACGAATGGGGCAGTCGAGCATACTCCTTGTGGTCTCTTGCTTATTTGTCGGCAGTCGTGAGAAGGTGGATATTGAGCGTGAGCTCCCCGAGCCCTTGTTCGGGATGGGTAGAGGAGGTCTACTCGTTCACATCAAGCAGTGTCACTACCGGGACGTTGTCGAGCTTGTCGCGACCCTTTAGGAATGGGATCTCGACGATGAAGAGGTAACCAATTAGGGAGCCACCGAGCTGCTTAACCAGGTCGCCTGCGGCGGCGGCGGAACCACCTATTGAAGTAAGAAACGTTAGCTTCTTATTTCCCAGACACATTTGCTGCTTGCAAAACAAGGTTACAGAAAAAGGGGGACACCACGTACCAGTGGCAATGATATCATCCACAATCAGGACCTTCTGGCCTGGCTTGATGGAGCCCTCCTGCAGCTGGAAGTAGTCCGCGCCGTACTCCTTCATGTACTCAGCCGTGACACAAGGCCCGGGCAGCTTGCCCTTCTTGCGCACGGCGACAAAGCTGGCGTTCATTCTGAGGGCCAAGCTGGGGCCGAACAGAAAGCCACGGGCGTCCAAGCCGACGATGACGTCCGGGGCGATGGAGGTGTTGTCGGCGCCAAAATGCTGCAGCTGCAGCTCGAGCGAGCGTAGCAGGAGGGCGTGCATGGCCGGGTCGAGGAACCATGGCATGATATCGAGGAAGTTGATGCCGGGGATGGGGAAGTCGGGGAAGCGACGGAGAGAGCCCTCGAGGCTTATCTTTGCACGGGCGAGTTCGGTGGTGGTGGCGGGCATGGCGGAGGGCTGGCGTCCCGAGGCATCGTCAATGGTGGTGGAAGGCGGGTTGCCTTGGTTCGGGGAGGAAGATGTCATTGTAAGGAGGAAAGAAAAAAGAAGAGAGAAAGGAAGGAGGAGGGAGGAAAAGCCGCGAGGTGAGAGCGTGAGACGAGGTCGTTATCTAGTTGCAGGCCCCCCAAGGCAGAAGAGAAAAAAGGCGATGGCGCGCGGCGTGCAGGTTAGACTTGCTGATACGGGCAAGGGAGGGGTGGGCGTTTGAAAAGACCTGGGGGGTATTGCGAGTAAATCCGGTATTATTTGTTCTAGCTCCTCAGTAGTATGGGCATGGTAAGATCATTGTCAAGCAGGATGGTAAGACAGGCATGGCAGGGAGGGGTGCGCATGTAGCCGCATGTATTGGACAACAGCCAGACGACCGTTTAGTGTGTGGAAACACAGACTACATGGTTTGTAAAGGGAAAATGCACAGTACGTACTTTGTGAATGTTCCTGGACAGGCTGTAACGTCAACAGGCACAACCAAGAAAAAAAGAGTAGATGTGAACGAGGCGAGGTTTCCCTTGGGTTGGCACGGGAAAAATGTCAGAGAATGCTGGTTGTGGTGAGACGAAGACGGGTGGAAGAGAAAATTCAGATGTGGCTAACCAGGATTAGCAGGAGAAGAGAACCAAGGCCATCGGTTTTTCTGGTGGGTGGGTGGAGTAGTTTTTTTCCTGTTGGATGATGGGCGGGCGGCTTGGTGTGACTGTAGGACAAGATATTGTAGAATTATCAAGCTCAAGGTGTCGAGCATAATGCTGGGAAACCCAAGACTACTTCGGCATAGGTACTGTACGTACTGTACGTACATACCTATAGCTAACTACATGACTTATCCAGGTTGTCGTCATAAAACAAGTCTACCTACCTAGATGTTGAGGTACCATAGTCTAGGTGCCTGTTCTTCTGTGGATTGTACCACTTCAGCCCGTAGCAATAGCAAATAATAAGCTCGAGTTGCCGCAGGTGGGAGCATCCATAGTCTGTCGGTTCTTTTCACTTTTACCCCGCCAAAATTTGCAAAGACGCTTGGGCCAGCACTTTAAAATTACCCCTCCACTACCCTCCCAAAAACCCGCATTCTCGATTAGGAAAGCACTGGGGCCCCCCCCCTTGTCTCTTTCGCTAGTGAGCCTTTCACGTCCGCAAAGAGACCGACTTGCGTACAACTGACACACTATCCCCCATCATCAAGCCCATGACCAACATATCTGGTGGCTGGTAGTCAGGGCTGCCCAACCGACCGCGAAAAGGGAGCATCACTGTTTTTTTTTTTTTCCGTTGTTTGATTTGGAGACTGTCCTCAAGCGAGTGGCTTGCTGCACTGCGCTGCTGCGGTAGGCTCGTCATCGCGTATGCAGGGCGACCCTCGGCACCGCAACACGCATATCCGACAATGCGTGAATGCTTGCTACAACGGCCCACGCATCACAAAGATGGAGCTGTGTGGGACCACAGCCTCGACCACAGCCTTCTCCTTGCTCCATTTCTCCCAGTCTGTTCTGGGCCCCGACAGGGTGGGCCGCCATGTCTCTTGAACCGCTCACTGAAACAGACTGCCACCAACAAGACGATCGTGTGGGTGTACCTGTCGATGACAGCTGGAACCGGTCAAAAACACTGGAGCGTGCTAGAACACTCGTCCGGTTCTTGTGTGGCACTGCATCACATACCCGTCACATCAGCACACTCAGATACTCCACTGCAAGTGCCCACTCAACACCATCTCCACGATCCTCGACTGATCACAATTCCAACACGAGACTGTTAACACTGTCTCGACTGCCACACAGCTTCGTGCCAGTGGTGTCCACCATTCTCGCTACTATCCAGTTACACTGCCAAATTCTCCCTCGGCTCAAGGCTGGGTTGTCGTGATGACCAAAAACGGGCGCCTACATCATCTGCTTTTGGAACACCATAGTTGTATTTCTCTCTCAAGTTTCACTCCGATGCCGCCGGGCTGTGTGATACTACCACACCAGCACATCGGTTGCACACACACACACACACACGCACAACGACTCGGATTACCTTATCTGCCTTCCCTGTGGCGTGGTCCCTGCCTTACCTTGCATTCTGCGTCCACCCTTCGGGTCGATTCAAGCCATCGTCTCACAAGTATCTCGGCATTGCACCCCTTCATAGTCCTCTCCCGAACCACAATTACTGCCAGTGTTCATCTATTTAAACAAAGAGTTCCTGATCCTTGGGCTCGGGCCGTTTCAGATCTTCGCTTGACACGGTTCCAGACTCTTCTTACGAGATATTATCACCTTGGGTGGGGGATCCGTTGGCTATTATTCATCTTGAACCGTCATTCTATCTAATCTGGTGTCTCTCCTTCGACACCAACTCGCCTCGTGCCCGAGCTTGACAAAGAGACCATCACACACGAGCAAACCATAGAAGGCTACTCCATAGCATCCGGAGCTTAACCAGAACTTTCGACGCAGCCACCACGGTCTTTTATCACCTCTCTATTGACACACACGATTGCCTTTTCAAGACGAGTCATCGCCCTCACGGGTTGCTTCGGCAAGTGGCAAGTGCTCGAATCGTTTCCAAACAGAAGCACGAAAAGATGGACCTGGCAACTGATAGACACATGAGCCTCTCGGGTCACCTTTTTTTGCGCTAGTAAAGACCCAAATAAGTCTGCCGCCCAGAGAGCCGATGTATCTTCGCATTATTAGCGGGTGATAAACCCTTGCTGGCTGCAGGACGGCCAGTAAGTACATGAGCGAAGCGAGCCTACGAGGTCGAACAGGCTACAATTATCCGTAAATAATTATAGGCCGAGCCTCGTACGTACACCGGCAATCACCCATCCGGCCGGTAATACCTCGTTGAGATATGACTCGCCCAAGCATCCTCCTCGCCTTCGATGCCGACCATCTCACCGCCAGTCCAGCAAGAACCAACGAAAGGCCTTGGCTAGTAGCGCGGCATAACAGCCATACCCCAACTAATAACTCCTGACAGCACATTCAAGCACCACTGCGCAAATTTCCTGGCAAATCAGGCAAGCCATACATAGGAGGTCCACGCCAGCTAGAGTCAGCGTTTGCGATCGGTGGAGCTGCTACTACCGGCAGCGAGCCAGAAACAGACCTTTGGGGGCCCGGCATCTTCCAGCCGGCCTTCCGCCCCGGGCCCGTGGGTCTCCCCATGTACGTCGGAGCCGATGGGGCGGAACTTTTCCTGCCGGCGACCACCTTGCGTGCCATCGTAAACACTTTCTCAGCCTCAATCTCGTCCTGCTCTAATGTGAACATGATGGGAAACAGTCGACACTTCACTCTTTGTTACAGTCTGCCGTAGAGCAGTTCATCGTGCGGAGGTCCCTCTCTCGCTTATGGGACTGTCGTCTTTGGAGCAGTCACATTCGCGAAGAACATCAACGGCATTAGTTGTCTACAAATTACTGGCACATGGCGTAATTTCCCGTGGAGGATGGTCGCTTATGCGATTATCTTCTTTGAATGATTTTATATAAATTTAGGTTGATTTCCGTTGGAGAGGCATCGTCTACCTAGGTAGGTAGGCATGGGCCGCACTATAAATCGCTAACATCTGGTCACTTTCCGTTTTCTGCAATATTAACTGCACAATCTTCCCGATATCGAACCTACGTGTCTATGCAATGCACGTCAGCACCCCTCCTCCCAGGGGCATACTCAATGCCAGATAAAACCACCCCGTCCACCCCCTCCCCAAACAAGGTGATTGGAACAACAAACGGAAGCACCGTTCAAGACTAAAGTACATACAATGCCGAGTTACCTGTCACCTACCTACCTAGGTAGTTTGTAGACATCACTATATGCACAATTTGCCTGCCACGCCTTTCGATCCCGCCGCAAGCACAGAAGAGAAACTGCACCGCACCGCAGCCCTACGTGGCACTGCAGCTGCAGCGAGCCGTTACAAGATGATACGCAAATCTCTGTCATTTGTGATGACGCACTCTTGGGGAGGTAGGGCGGTGTTTTGCCTTGGTCTATCAGCGAGATTCCGATAGGGACGGGCGTGAGACTGGGGGATTTTCTTATCTCGTGGGATAGGGGAGAAGAGAGGATGGGAGGGAGAAGGCGGTTGAATGCATGGTTGACCATTCAAACCTCCTTTTTGAAGTGATACCTAATAACAGTCGTCTTGCGATTATTTTCGTTTGCCTGTGCAAGTCACTGATAGCGTAAGCCTGTCAGCCACCGGCCACCTGCATGAGAACAAGCCCTGTTTCCCCGGATCCCAAATTGCCAGTGAACCGTGAACTATGCAGCTTGCCGTCCCAAGGCGCGCATTCCATGTCAACATGTAGTAGCAATCACACAGATTCTAGAATTTTCGTATTGTGTCATGGCTTCGATTCGTCATTCCAAATATCTAGTCCTGGGGTATCATTATGCTATGCTGAACCAACATGTCCATTCGGGAGTTGCGCCTGCCAGTCAGGAGCATGAGACAAAAAAAAAAGAAAAAGGAAGGAAAGCAGAGTGAAGACAAAACCCAGAGCTTTCCCGCTCGAAGATCGTTGAGAGACGCTTCGTTTTCGCTTCTTGGTGACTGTCACTGTCGTGTCACCACTGTGGTGAGGGGGGCTGGGACTGCACACCATCATACGTGTGCTTGGCGTGCGATAACGAAGCCCGGCCAACGTGGCCACCCTTCTTCCGAGAACGCAGCCACCAGGGAGGATAGAGTCGGTTCAGTCCTCGGAATAGTTGTGCGCACGCCGGCTGTGCTGCTCTTCGAGCTCGCGTATCGAGCGAGGGCACTGGGAATATCGACACCGTCCCCAACACCCCCTCCTTCTACTCTTTCTTCCTCCGGCGGGCGGGCGCTCGCCGCAACCATTAAGCAAGCCTCATCGGAATTGCAGCCGTATAATCGAGAACAACATATTCTGAAGCACATGCAACACGACCACAACACTTGTCGGCAGCAACTCCGGCCAAACCGCTAGATCCAAGCTCCCCTCCTCCACGACACTGACGCCGTAAATCCAGCGTATCAGCCCCGCGACCACCACGCTCGCCACCAGTTCGCACGCCCATGTGACGGCCGACGCATAGAATGTCAGCTCGAACGTGTAGTCGTACGGGTCGCCCGTCTTGCCCGGGTCCTCATCAAACGAAAAGTACGGGTAGACGTCCTTGTTGGGGCCAAAGTGCAGCACGACGACGGAGCCCAGGAAGCAGACCATGGACGCGTTCTCGGCCACGAAGCGGATAAAGACATTGCGCACGCCGAGTTTCTGGTAGGCCGCGTAGGATTGGCCATTCATCCCGAGCACGGTGAGGAGCCAGTGGAAGGGCGCGGAGAGTAAGATGGGTGTGAGGATGATGAGGCCTGAGGAAGAGAGAACTTGCAGCAGAATGAACTGTTGCGGGGAGCGGAGGCGGGCGTACAGGGCGCGCACGTAGGTTTGGTAGGTCAGCATGAAGTATCTGTGAGACAAGATTAGTTTTCGCACCCTCGCAATGTCGATACTGTCGCGGAAAGAGGGGAACAATCCACTGACAGTTTGAACACCCAACTCAATGGGTAGCTTCCAACTCTCTCCCCCTGATTTCCGCCCAAGATCCACCCCGTCAATCCATCCAGCAGATACACCGTCAAGATCCACCCGTAAACATACACTATTGTATCCAGCGAGCTATGCGGCAGGGTACGCAGGTAGACTTCGGCGTATGCCTCTCCTATGACCAACGCAAGTAACCCAATAAACAATGCCGTACAGAACCAAACGAACCGCACAAAGCTCGCAGGAAAGAACCGGCCCCGTAGCCGCACCGGCACGCGCGATGGCGGCTGGTCGTTAGCAATGCCGACCTGCAGTGCATCATCGGGATTCCAGGCATGCTCTGCTCGGCGCCGCGCCGCCGCACCATTCACCCTGATCTGGGGCGCATTGCCGAGGAGGTCGTCTTCGCTAGCCCACCAACTCGACGTGAAGATGCGCTGCGTCTCGCTGAGCGAATTGCGTAGGCCCAGATGACGCTCCTTGGTCAGCAGTATGCACGATGCAATCATTACCGGCACCGCCATGATGCAGAATGTCCATGTGATCCAGACCGTGTTGTGCGTGGTTAGGAACGTGGCCTCGGGTACGTAGTACAGGGCGAGCGGGCCGACCTGCGCCAGCACTGCGATAAGGCAGATTGTGAGTGGGAAGCCGAGGGTGCTGGGCCACCAGTTGAGGCTGTAGAGATTGAAAACTTTGGTGATCCAGATGAGCGCAGTGAGGTTATAGAAGGCGTAGTACACAGCCAGGAAGAACCAAAAGTTTACTTCGACCTTGGCCTCGCCATGGCCGGGCGTTTTGTGCCGGTCATCCCCTCCACCGGGTTTGGTATGCCCATCCCAGTCCTCGTCATCGCCCAACGGATACTGTGGGAAGGGTATGGCGCACCATCCCACTGCCAGCGCGGCTGGCAGCACGACCAGCGCCAGCCATCGCCGCCACCAAGAATTGGCGACCTTGCGCACCGCGTTCTGCTTGGGCGTGATCCATAGGTTATCCACCTTCCTCCACCGCCTCCTCCACCAGCGCACCCATCTCGCCTCGTTCTCATCCACCAGCAAATTATCCTCGTCGTCTTCGCTGCTGCTCCCGCCACCGTCGTCCACCAATCCGGCGCTTATCAACGCGCCGTAGCCGTGGCCAATGTGGACGCTATTGCGCCAGCTTGCGCGGGTGAGGAGGCCGAGGCTGCCGCGGCGGTTGGGGGTGGAGCTGGCGTTTGCTGCTCCGCGCGGCCGGCCCGGGACGGCGCGGAAGCGGCCCAGGAGGGGCGAGGTGTCGTTGGTCGGGAAGCGGGAGCGCGATTCGGAGCCTTGCTCAAAGGAGAAGAAGGTCGGCATGGCGGGGATGGTGCTGAGGGTAGAGGAGGTCGACCTGCGCAGGCGCTGCTAAAGCGTGAACATAATCTGGGAAGAATTGGTAGGACCGTACGGAAGATAGGGAGGATGGATATATAAAGAGTCTGACAACTCGGACAGACTTGGAAAGAAAGAAACTTTCGAGCTTGTCGGTGAGGATGCGGAGGGTTTTTGGGTTGCCGGGGAGGGCGATGGAAAGAGGATAGTGGACGAGGATATGGCCTCGAGAGGAAACAGGTGAGAGTGGGATGCTTTGTTGGCCCAAGTGGACCCTGTTCTGTGAGGTTCCTGTTCCTGCCGCGTTACGCTGAGTTGATACCAATCGCTCGTGTAATGAAGACGGGTGTGCCTGGTCTACAAAATACTCAGGACTGTACAAGGACTTTGATCTCATAGATCGGATCCTAGAAGAAAGTTGAATTATAGCTCTATAAGCAGCCGCAAACCACCAATTATATGCTGCGACCTTGTCCTTCTTTCTAGCATTTTCTTTTCTGGTAAAGGATACGTCCGGCGATCTCAACTTTAAAAGTAGGTACACATCTGAGATAAGATCCAAATACCGAGTACATATTACTGCATAGACAAGGACCCCTGACCACAACATTTCTTAGCGCGAACCGTTGTTTTGGGAGTCAGCCGCTACGGCTGTTTCGTTGGCCGACGTCATTTCTGGATTTCTAGGCTCGCATGTGATACTTCAGCGCTTGCTTATTTCTTCCTATTCTTCGGGCAGGCGGCCAAGAATCCGTGCTGGCAGTAGTGACTTTCTTTCCTACACAGCGTCTGCCTCTTTTTTTTTTATCGACTTTCTTTGGGCAGAGAAACTCCCGGCAGCATATTCGTGTGGCTGTGCTCGCCCCTAGCCATGGCCTTTTTTCATAAAACCATGTGCCCTGGTCATCTCATATAATTGTGTTGTCATCATGTCTTGGTCTTGGAATTCGGCGCTCGCAGTCGAAGCCCCAAGGATGGAGGTTTGATTCGACCTGTCGACACACAGATACGAGTCACAGAGAGTTGTATGCAGACTCAATGGACTGAAGGTTTCGTGGACGGCTTCTCGTGCATGCCTTTCTCCTTGTCAAAGCTTGGAGCGAGACGACCTTCATGTAGAGAAAATGATAGAGGCTCCAATGGCGCAACACGCGTGCATAAACATTGCTGGTTTACGTAGAGGATCGACAAATCACCGTAGGCGTTCGGTTGATATCTGTGACTCGTCCCTCTTCTCTCTCTTTTTGAGCTTCACCAGGTTGCTGACAGACAAATTCTTTAGACAGAGATTGTGGTGAATTTTTTGTTGGAATCTCGTAGCTTTGATAATTTGGATTGATGATTGTCACCATGCGTTTGATAATCGCTGGCTCTGATCATGGCAAGTGTCGCTCAGTAACGACTTCCCTGCCTCAGTAGTGGCTCGAGGGATGGATCTGGTGGCATTTTCGTATTTTGGACCTCAGTTTGACAAGTCCGACCTCGGTTGAGAAACTTGCTCGATCACTTCCATCCCCACCGTGCTGGGTGGTAGTAACGGTGAAGGCATCTAGAATATATCGACACACCGTCCATGCCACGAAGGGAGGAAGGAAACAAGGTGAACATGCAGGTCGGTGTGGGAAAATAAAAAGGTGAGGGTTTTCCCAATGCGCTGCACATGGCCTTATAATTCTCAGATGACAGTCAATAATTTACCAAAAGGAGTGGTGGCTGTCTGGTCTAGCCGTTAGTTTGCAGGTTCGTCCTACAAACTTTCAGCGTTGACGAACATACTGGGTTCAAGTCCGTTCAGTCACCACTCCTTTTTCCGCGTTCGTTGGCGACCAATCCTGGCCCACTAAGGCTTGGCTACCGTAGCAACTAAACGATCCCTCTGAGGCACCTCATGAGAACTCGGTAGTCCCTTCTTGCTGAGACCTTGGAGTACCCAAGAGACGGCCATGGTTGTGGAGATCTGTGTCACCCCTTTGGACTTCGAGAGCCGGGGGAATGCGCTGTAGGTACCTGGGCATTTTCGGCATGTCGTCAGGTTGCCGGCTGGTGAGGGTCTTGAGAGGTTGCTGGCGAACGTGGAAACCATGGCCATGGTTCTTTTTTTGTTTCTGCCTTCATAGTCCATCTACTTTTCGTTGCCCTCTGGTTCTATGTACGTGCCAGTAAGACAAACCGTCCCACTAGCCCACTGGCGTTGCTGTACACTCGTCATCGTCACCTCTATTCGAAAATTTTTAGGCAATGCCAACTTGATACTGGAAGCATTCCTGAATATTGTGCGGAGGGGAGGGGGAGCTTTCCATAAGACTTCCAATCAAGCAAGGATCTTCGCATTACTTGCTTTGGGCTCTTAAAAAGCACATGCAACATACGAGATATCCTTGTAATAAGCAATGGAAATAAAGACTCCTTTGCTGGGTATCTATTACTATAAATATACTCGCATCTCTATATGAATAGGGCTGTTTGCTACATCCCAGGGAAGTGACATTCTAAAATCCATCATCCATGTCGTCGCCGAGCTCGCCTTCCTCCTCATCGTACTCTTCCGAGTCTCCATCAGCAGACCCATCGCTACTGCTTTCTTCTTTAGCCCGTGTCTGAGCTTCGCCCAATCCGTCATCTGCATCGACAAACTCAAGGTGTGAAGTCCCCGACTCGGATGGATCGGCTTTGACATCATCGGCGAACATGACTGCCTTGTGTAATGATGAAGGCGACTTGCTGGGAGGCTCCAACACATCGCCGTTCCAGGGCTTGCACTCCTTGACCAGCTCTCCACACCGTAGACATGTCCAACCCTCGCCGTCTTCGCCTTCGATCCGCGTTGCGAGGCAGACAAAGCAGTACACACACCCGCATGGTATCGTCTCGTAAGGATTGGTAATGTCCGTCTGCGCCGAGCCCACGACGCCGCTTGATGCGGCCGCGGCCAAAACCTCTTGTTCTGTTGACGCCGTGTTCTGGTCCTGGTAGCATATCGCACAGGTCCTTTCGGGAAGGAATGAATATTCGCCCTTCTTCTCATCCAACTCAGCATCATCGCTGCTCGAGATTGCCTTCTTCGTCTTCCTCCACGTTCTTGCAAGCCACCTCCGCCATTTGTTGATGCCAATCAGCGGTAGCACAAAAAGCAGGAATTCGGTAAATGCGTGCCACACCAACTGTCGGTTGAGATACTCGAACGACACTTCTCGGCTGACTTGACTCGTGGGCGGGGCCAGTCTCATACGCAGTATTCGATCCAACAGCGTCCTATACCGCCCATGCAGGAGGAACACCAGGAACGATACAAACGCCGCGCCGGTGTGCACATTTTCCGCCACCGAAGTCAGCCTCTTCAACTTCTTAATCCTCGGGTTGGGCTCATCATATCCGTTGTCCTGCTGCACCAGCCAGTCCTCCAGCCTGATCCACGCATACCGCCCGCCGACCGTCACGAGCCCATACAGCGCCTTCTGCATGCGCGTGGGTGGTGCCAGAACGGGACCTCCGCGCCTTGCATCCGTGTAGCGCAGATTTTGCAGCGCCGCACCATACGTGGCGTCGTGATCCCAGACCGTCAACTTGAACAACACCGCCCGCAGCGCCAGCAGTATCTCCTCGCTCCATTCCTCTTTCAGGTTACGCCCCAAGCCTCCGACGTACTTGAGCGCATCGCCCACCTGATCCCGCAACAAGCCGAGCAATTCCTCATCGAGTAGCTCCGCGTCAACCTGCCCCACGCGGAAGGCGGGCCGTGTGCCCTCACGCGCGGAGACCGTGTCCCAGAGGGAGAGGGCGCCGCTGCCGAGGCTGCGAAGGAGGGGCGAAGGATGAGAAGAGAGCTGCGCGCGGAGTTGCGAGTGGGATTGGGCTTCGGCGGCAAGAAGCGCTTGTGATTGTGCGGCTCGAGCGGCGCGGCGCGCGGCGAGGCGCTCTTGCGCTTGAGCGAAGGCTGGATTTGTCATTGGAAAATCATGGATTTAGGGGAAAGTCGGATAAGTAAGTTTGTTGAGAAGGAGAGGGAGGAGAGGGAGGGGATGGAGTGACGACCGGCGAAAAATTGGCAATATATGTAAGCAGGAACTGTGACGAGATATGGTGTGGTTTGTATGCCGAGACAAGAAAACTGGTGATGGATCTCATCAGGTGAGGTTAGCGACATGCCGAGGTTCTGAAAAGTCTCCGGGTTCCCCAGACTTTAGACCGCACGGACCAGAAGACCCCCAACAGAGTGGACCCCTGTATTAGTGGCAGAGACTGGGGCCCCTGGCCTCTATAATAGACACGATCGCGTCCAGACGCGTTTAATAGGACTTCATCCATACCAGGTAAGGATTACTCAGGTATATTATGTACTGTACCTCTCTTCTCATCTTAACATACCCTTCACTGCTTTGACAAGTCCAGTTAAAAAAGGACAATCTTTTTTTACCTTTTTTGTAATCCACCAGATTTGTAGTTTAGCATAAGATGGCAAAGCCTATGAATATAGATGGCTGGCTCAAGCCTTCCACCGTCCCCAAGCGTAAGCTCGACGATGCCGTTGACTCGGAGAAGGAGAATGCCACAGTCAGTATTATGGATTTCCGCAAGAAAGCGAAGCCCAATTCCGGAAGCAAGTCCAAGACAGCAAAGGTTACCTCTTCCACTGCAGCAGGCAAAGAAGCTCAAAAGCTCTACCGCGAAACTCTCAAGGACGTCGACAAGCGCGTCTCGGACCTCGACAAGAAGGTCAAAGCCATGACCGGCAGGAACAGGTCTATCACCACCGCCAGCTATGCCACCTCCGCAGGCAAGCACATCAAAATCGCCACGAAGCTCGCCGCCATGGATCCCGCGCTGGGCTTCAACTTGCTGCTTAGTCTTGCCGACGCTTCACACACGGATCTGGACGCCACTGTCAAAATGTGTGGTACGCCATGTGACAGCAGCGTCCCGACGTTCACCGCGCTGGACGACGCGCTTCTACCACTCATTGAGAAGCGTGATAAACATCCTCAGCCTGACGGTTATGTCATGCCGTCTGTGCCGGCACGTTGGACGCCAGCCAACGCGGACGTGGGCCCCTTCAAGACGGGCAGACCCAACAAGCAGCAGCGGGTGCAGATATATAAGCAGAAGCGCGACTGGGAGAAGCAACGGACTGCGGCGCGGCGTGCGAGAAGGGAGGCGGTAGAGAACTGGGTCGCTGTTGCGCTATCGGATCTCAAGGAGGAGAGGGATTACTTGGCTGCGTACGGCGTTGAGGAGTATTTGCCGAAGAGCATTGCGAGGCTAGAGGAGCTTGCTACGGCGGTAAGTAATACTGATGAAATTTGAGGACATTGTTTACAGTGGTGATGAATAGGTTTGCGGAATGACAGAATATGTGTCTACGCATAGCAGTTGCCTTTGTTACATATGTCCAAGCTCAATCTGAGCGAAAACCCATACAGCCGATGTCAAATTACACAAGATCCAGCAGTCCACGTTATTCTCCTTGCCCAAAACGACGAAGTGGTTTCTCTTCCACATATGGTTCATGAGTGCTGGAGATGATAGTATGACATAGCACCTACAGCATCGTGACCTGCAACACTCTGTCGCCTCATGTGTTTGCGAAAGTCCAGCGTTTTCTTTTCGGTGCTCTGGGTGGCAATATGGTTTCAGTGGGCTTGAAACTGGGAGGCAACGGCCCTCGTGCCGCCCCGGGCGACAGGAAGGCGGACGTGGCGAAGACCATGTTCTAGGTGTACACGTACACGCCAGGGGTAGGATCGTGTCTCTTTGGAATTCGGAATCCGGAATCCGGCGTTGACGGTGCTCGCGATGGTCAGGGGTCGTACCCGAATGTCGGACTTGGCTGTAATCTGAGCCAGCCAGGCTGTGAGGATGTCGCTATCACTAACGGCAATCTTCCCGTTGGGGTCGGAGAACCTCGCGCTTTCTTCTTCGACGAATCGTCGCTGCTGGTATAATCCCCTCCACTATAACCCTACGGCTGTTTAAGCAGGGTAATACAAGCTCTTCGGCCTGTATGAATCTCAGCCAAATATCGAACTTTTTAGTCATCTTAAGAAGCTTCAAGGTTATGATTAATCACCCCCTTCTTAGCCAACCGACAGTCGATTGCGCAAGTGTAGCTTTAGGGAGGCAGATCAATTTCGTTGGGTCTGACCTGCCCAGAACGCGTTCCATGCATATAGGAGAAAGAGGCGTGTCTTATTCAATCTGACGGTTCCACCCACTGGCCTGTATTTGAGCTCGTTCGGGATTGGCTTACCTGCCATGGCCAAATCTTTGATCTTGGTTGTCTTGTCCCATGGTTGCTTTGGGTGGGGGCAGTCACGATAGGCATGAGGCGGATCAGCGACTTCACCACAATTCCAGCAAGGTTTCTGGTCACCCTGAATTGGCCGCCAGTTCCCGCTGACACTCCGCCGCAGAGTTTGAGCCTGGCCCTGTTTCACGTCGCCGTCGACCGACGTTTGCCGACGGTCGGCCATCGACACAGTCTGGGTGCGCGGATACGGGGAATGGGTGGAAGGGGTTTCTTGGATCGTTGACGATTATCTGCAACCATCATTAAAGAGAACACACTATTACTCACACGATTTTCCCTCTTTTCCTAACAGACGACACCACCATACCACAGCAAAGGCAGTAGCCCTAATCGCAACCAATAAAACGATATGCCTCCCACCGCCTAACAACAGCACGATCGTAGCGTCCAGCGTACCAATCGCGAGACTATAGATGAGCACGGGATCGATCCTGGGACGTTCGGCAGTTACTGGCCTGAATTTCTGAGACGGCGAATGGCAACCCCCCAAGAGAAGAAGCTTAACCGAACCCGACGCAAACTCCACCAGGGAAAGAGCAGGGAGAAGATAGAACAGCGACGGGATCGCGAGGGGGAGGAGCCCGTCGCGGACGCCGACGATCCCCCATCGTTGGTGACCGACGAGGACCAGCTGGCGCGGTACAAGGGCGTGGTTGTGATCCGCAACTTCCTAGGCCCTGTCAACCTGGCCACTGGTGCCGAGGAGGCCATGAGGGCTCCACGCGATGAGACTGGCCAAGAGTTGCTGCAGTTCGCTAAAGGACCAAAGTTGTATCCGTCCTTCCTGCTCAATCTGTCAGAACTGGAGAGGTACAATTTGGTGCTGCCAGGTTCCTGCGCTTCGCAACCTCCATTCGGGACGTCAGCGTGTTCACACGTCGGACTGCGTCGCCGACGACCCTCCTTGCCTCCCTCTGCCACTCATCCTCCTCAGTGCGTTCACTGATGTCCAAGACTTCGTCAATCTGTCGCTTGTTGAGGATTGCGGGCACGACCATCTTTGCGTTTGCGGATCGTCGGTGATCGTCGGTGATGAGTTCAGCTGAGTTGGTATCGCGACAGGAGTCAAGAATGGTCTTGTGCGATGGTAAGAGAAGAATGTAAGGCGATAATTGCGATAACAAGCAATGAAATAGCTGTGTCAAAAAGGGAGTTTTGAGAGTTCCTGATTTGTACATCCTAAGAGCGCATGTAACTGGAGTTTTTCATTCAACGACACCTCAAATCCGTCGAAATCATCCGCCACGTTCCGCATGACATCTTCTCTCGCACCCAGCCCTGTCCAGTACGTCTGTCTCTCGACCAGCGAATACGAGCGACCAGAAAGGTAGCAGCTGTTCCAGCCCAATGCCATCCATGAGCGTGTGGGACCAAGCCATCCCGACGAGCGTAGCATCACTGAGAGACGTGACGTGAAGTGACAACTGAGGGGCATTGTTTCATTCTATTATTTCCTCCCGCCCGGGCGGGTGCTCGGGACATCGGGACTCGCGGTCAGGACTGAATTCTTGGATCGGTGGCCTGGATGGACGGATGATCGGTGGCTTTTGGCAGCGTCATAGCAATAGGACGCTCTTTGATACTTGCATAGCGGAAAGATATACCACGAGTGATGTTTTGACCAGCTTCTCGGAGCTGAAGTGCTCGGAAACACACAACTCCAATTTTTCCGGCCTCTTGGGGCACAGTCATTTGCTGAACAATTCAAATCCACACACTTCAAATATGCAAAAGACATAATGTTCCCAGAATTACATAGAACTGTAGACAACCTACAAGCTTTCTCCTATCGCCGAGTTCCAGCAGTCTTGTCAGAGACTGTCACAACTTCTATGTATTCAAGCATGTCATTGAAGTAAAACCTTGGAGGGTCAAAGCCATCATATGGTCACGGCTTCATGCTATTCAGCATATGTACTGGATATACCGCGCTGCCGTTTGTATTCATTGGGCTTCAAAGCTATTTGACTGTACGTAATATGGCTGAAGAGGAATAGCTATAACAAAATTGTGCCACAGATTGCACCAGAATTTGCAGGTGCACAAATCTTGCAACTGCATACTCATGCGAACCCCGCATGTGTCTCGATCATTCGTACCATTAGTGGTGATGAGATGACGGAATCTTGAGATTATTGACAAAGCCCAAGAATTTACGCATATACGAGGAGATCAGAGTGGTCGCCACTATATTGCTAACAAGCTCATAACCATCTTCAGCCGTGCCATTCTATTCGAATTTGGTTTAGATAAATTTGAATTGATACTGTATTCCAGGCTCTGGTGCAGGATATAGATACATGCAGCTTTATCATTTTGACTAACGATAATCAGGAACATTTTATCAATCATATACAACATGAGTAAAATCTGGATCATATCCTGCAGATTCAGGTTGGGCTGCGTGACTTCAACTAATTTAGCTCTTCTCTGTTGCGCACAGGACATTGATTCTTGAATTCTGCGCCCCCATATAGTCACAAAAGCGCCTGCCATTGCTCTTCCATGGTTCCCAACAACTGTCCCTTGTCCTCCACCCCTAGCTTCTGCCCGCCCTGACCAGAAGGCACCGGAAAGGGCCCATTCTCGGCGTCGGGAAACCGCGGCGTGCCATCCTCGTTCCACGTGAACTTTTGCACACGCACCGTCCGATACAGATCTGCCTTGGGCTGTGCGGTGGTCTGTGCATGGTACACGACATAGTCCTCCTCGCCGTCTGGACTTGTCGTGAAGCTCGCATGCCCGGTGCCGTAAATGCCGGCGGCCGGATTTTGGTGAAAGACGCAGCCATCGCGGTGTTTGCGCCATGAGTGCGGCTGCATTGGGTCCGTGCCTACCAGTTCGAGGAAGCCAAGGCAGTAGAAGGGCGTGTTGACACGGGCGGCCGAGTAAACCACGAAATTTTGACCTGTGGTAGGATTGATCAGCTGTTGAGGGCCTTCGTTGGTGGCAAGGCGCGTGTCCGGGCGGCCATAGGGGACGCGCTCCCAGGGCTCCGAGGGCACGGAGATGATGCGTCGGTCGGTGAGCGGAGTATCAACAGTCCATGGGTCTGACATGTGTGTTATGCACAGGTTGGCGGGCCAGGCGGATGTGGCCTCTTGCCAGCATGAGTAGATGTGATATGTCTGGTTGTTGTAGAAGAAGTAGGTCCCATCAATGGCGAATTGATCGTATGTATTGACCTCGCCCTTAAGCGTGAAGTCAGCAGTCCAGGGGTCCGGGCCGGAGCTGGACAGGACAAACATTCGGTGGTTGATAGCTGGACAATTGATGGGACACTGGGCATCCTGTAACGGAGGTGGATTATCGAAGTCCGGGGTCGCAGTGAATATGATGTACCAGGTGCCAGAGATATTATGGATCTCGGGTGCCCACAGGGAGGTGCTCCAGGGCTCGCCGCTATTGTTGTCTGGATTAAAGACGACGCGCGATTCTGCATTGTCCCAATTATCTGTCAGGCCGCGGGAGCGCCAGAGCGTGATATTGTCATTGGTGCTGCAGGTGAAGAGGTACCAGAGGGTATTGTCGGTGTCGGTGTATTTGGTCATCCAGGGGTCACCAACGTTCATGGTGAACACAGGATTATTATAAGTGGTGTTGGTAGTCGTGTTCGTTCCAACTTTAGCTGGGTCCCAGGTCTGAGGGCCGGCCTTGTTGGGGTCGAAGGACTGGCCATGAACGAGGAGGACGGTGATGGCTATCACCAGGGTGAGAAGGAGGCGGGAGCTCCCATGTTGAAAGCCTGATGTCATATCTAGGTGGGCGTTGGGTCTGCAAGACTAATATTACGAGGAGAAAGGAAGTAGAGGTATATACTTCACCGCTGTGAGAGCCGCGAAGTAAAAGGCGAGGTCGACGACGTTCAATCTGCCATGAGACACAGTACTTAGGCTTGCTTGCTACCGGTCAATTCCAAGGATGCTATCTTCTCGTGTGATCAAGACAATGGATGAAAAGTGTGGGGCTGGACGTGTGTCTGGCTTGATCGATTAAATGATGGCATGGGAGCAGGGAGGGTACGTAGCCAAGTCCGACATGCATTTACACCACCATTCAATTTGAATATAGATGATTGCCAGATGGATGAACCTGGGAGGCTTGGAGGAGGAGCCCGACTCAGAAATGGTTGTATTCTATTATGGTAGTGCCCAGGTATCTAGGAAGTATGTAACCGAATATTCGAGTTGTCAATGTTTCCCCGCATAGCAAATGACTGCGCTGGTGGAGGTGCTCCAACGGCAGGTAAACGGCAAGGCTACTCCACATGGCGGCAGAGACATGGGTTCTTTAATTGGCGACAGGGGATGCCTGCTCCTCGCATCTGGGACGAATACTGATGGACATAGTATCGAGCAACTCTAGGAACAAAACCAAATCGAGCAGGAAGAATGAAATGTCTGCAGATCTACTCTTGCATATGGACGACCAGATGGACTTCGAAAAGTTTCGGATTGAGGTCGTAAGACCGGGGTGAGATGCAGGTCATGTGACGTATCACGTGACTCCCGGCGAAACGTCGGCAGATAGGGCGCACTGCCAGACGACCCAAGCCCAGGCCCCGCTAAATTTGTTGCAGAGCTCTTTTTGCAGCCAGTCAGTCAACCAACACGGCGCAATTTCTGCTGGAGGCCCTTTCCAACCTTTCAACCTCCCACACGCCATCCACTCCGCAAACAGGCCGCTGCCTTTCGACAATCCTTCCCCGTCCCCCGAAGCGACCAATTCGAAAACCTTCAAATTCATACAATCCATCATGGCTGACCGTGGTGGTGCTCCTGGTGCTGCCCGTGGTGGCTTCGGCGATCGTGGCCGTGGTGGTGACCGTGGACGCGGTCGTGGTCGTGGCCGTGGCCGTCGCGGCGGCAAGAGCGAGGAGAAGGAGTGGCAGCCCGTCACCAAGCTGGGCCGTCTGGTAAAGGCTGGCAAGATCAAGAGCATGGAGGAGATCTACCTGCACTCCCTGCCCATCAAGGAGTACCAGATCGTCGACTTCTTCCTGCCCAAGCTCAAGGACGAGGTCATGAAGGTGAGAACAATTAATCCCGAGTCAATTGGGGTTTCGAGGACGATACAACGAGAAAATCCCAGACTGATCCATCATCCCACTCCTTCAGATCAAGCCGGTCCAGAAGCAGACCCGTGCCGGTCAGCGTACCCGTTTCAAGGCCATCGTTATCATCGGTGACTCCGAGGGTCACGTCGGTCTCGGCATCAAGACCTCTAAGGAGGTTGCTACCGCCATCCGTGCCGCTATCATCATCGCCAAGCTGAGCGTCATCCCCATCCGTCGTGGTTACTGGGGAACCAACCTCGGTGCCCCCCACTCCATTCCCGTGAAGGAGTCCGGCAAGTGCGGCTCTGTCACTGTCAGAGTAAGTCAACTTTCCGCCTTTATTGCTAGAGAAGAACGGTTCAAAACTGACAACCCCGCCTCAGCTTATCCCCGCTCCCCGTGGTACTGCCTTGGTCGCGTCCCCCGCCGTCAAGCGTCTCCTCCAGCTCGCTGGTATTGAGGATGCCTACACCTCATCCGCCGGTTCCACCAAGACCCTCGAGAACACCCTCAAGGCCACTTTCTCCGCCATCTCCAACACCTACGGCTTCCTGACCCCCAACCTGTGGAAGGAGACCAAGCTCATTCGGAGCCCCCTGGAGGAGTTTGCCGACACTCTGCGCACCGAGAAGCGCTACTAGACGACTGGTCGGGATTGGTGATTGATGGATGGGTGGTTTTGACAAGAAGATGGCGTCCATGGGCTGCTAATTGCATGGGAAATAGGGACTGGGTATGACTTCTCCAGTCAGGGCTAGCAATTCGAGGATTTTGGCCCTGCCAATGAAAAACATGGAAATGATTCACTACGTTGGCCATACAATTTTCGTCGCTGCCATCCGTGCTACCAAGTGGAATCGTATGTTACGACTTGGAGCCGTGCATCTCCATATCTGAATAAGGCCAACCGGAACATTCATTGAGTCTTTTGTCTTGCGTGCCTGCGAGTCACGAAACACCTCAATTCTTGGTAGGGATCGACTGGCGAGTGCCGGACGTCATGGCCGGCCTGGTCCAAACACAAATGGGACGAACAATTATCTCCAGAAAGGTGAGTAGAAAGCCCGCCTATACTCTCTGACCAGGCCAAGGACAGGACGAGATACGTCAACCCATTGATCGAAAGTAGCTTCTTGACGCGGGAATAGCCTGGGCGTACAGCAATGTTCTGGGCCAAAAGGCGGCAGTCCCTGGGTAAGAGAGACCCAGAATCGATAGGGAAGCCCACACACAGGTTGCTCTTTCCCAATTCTCGCATGAGTAAAGAACAGGAGCGATGAAGTGGATGGGGCCAAGCCCGTGTGATTGCTACTCTGGAGTTGATCAACATGGAAGCCGCTCGTCTCCAGTCACTTTCAGAAGGCACAAAGCACATCACCTTTATATCTCTCCTTCACGGCTCCCGCTCGTCTCCTGCATAATTAACTCTTCATCATCTCCGATTGCTGAGGCCTTCGCTACGACTTTACGGTGAGCATCATCACTCACCACTAACTCTCTTTTTGGACTTTGATTTTGGAACCCCAATTTTGGTCGTCCTGTTCTCTTTTGTTCCTCGTGAAAACATTTCGCTCTGGCCCGTCATCATCACTTGACAGATCAAAGCCTCCGAAAGCCTCTCGTGGCTCTGTTGGCACACCTGTGCCAGCCACCTTACTGCTTCACTATGCAACCGTCCACTCTTTCGACTCGTTCGCGGGCAATTGCCGTACTTGCTATTATTACACTTCTTTGCATCCTGTCCCTCATCGAGAGCTTCAAAGTTCTTGCGTCAGCCTCCATCACCGGACGTGCTGAAGACTCTCATCAGCTTGACAAACGGAATTGGGAGTCACAGCTGAGCCCGTTCTCTGGACCACCGGATGACATTGATGATCACATGGAAGAGGTTTCCGTGGGAGACAACTTGCCCACAGAGGCGAAAATTTCTCAAGACAACACCCCGGAAGATGATGACGGTGATGATGACGGTGATGATGGTAAGCTTGGCATTCCCAAGTTGCCTCTCCCCATTCCACTTTCCATCCCCATTTCGACGCCGCTCTCTGTCATTGCCTCTATTCTCGGTGGGCAGGGCAGTCTCAGCGCTCCTATACCAGGTAACCCGATCGTACCCGGCGTCCCGACTCCTACTGATGGCTCTGGAGGAGGCGTGTTTGGGTCGGTCCTTTCAATTCTCGCTGGCTCGCCAAGTACCCCACCTACACCTGGCAGCGCTGGAGGAAGCAGCGGCCCTTTGGGTGGACTGCTCAGCGCCCTATCCCAAGCAGCCCCCTCTCCCGACATCACACCATCCCCAACTGCTCCCACGGGATCTGTGAGCGGCAGCGGGCCCTTGGCTGGTCTCAATGTCTTAGGCGGTGTTGCTTCCGCCCTTGGCGGAGTGCTCGGTGGGTCAGATGCTACCAACAATGGCGGAGATGGACTCCTGGGTCAGCTATCTGCCAATATTCTGGATCCTCTGTCTTCCATTGCGGCCGATCCAGCTGCAATTCTTGCCGACCCGACAGCTGCCATCAACAATCTACAGAGTCAGGTTTCGGCTGTACTCGACGGGATGCCGTCGGCCGTTGCTGCAGGCCTCCAGCTTGCCAGCAACGTTGGAGGAGATGTTGCAGATGCCTTGAATGCAACTACCAACGTTCTCGAGGATGCTCCAGATGTTGCCGGCGGTGTGGCTGATCAAGTTGGATCTCTTTTGAATGCTGGCCCGGCCCTGGCCACTGGACTTCCTGCTGCTGCCATGGCTGCCGTGGACACAGTCGGTAGCATCCTGAGCGGGATCCCTGGTATTGGTAGTACGGTCAGTGGGCTACTTGATGGGATGAAGGACGATCTTTCAAATGCTGCGGCCAGCGCTGCACCCCAAGTGTCGGCTATGGCTGCCGTAGTCGGGAGTCAGGTTGCTGGTGTTCTACCGACTGGACTTCAACCTTTGGTGGCTGCCGCAGTGGCTTCCCAACAGACGGCAGCTCCAGGTGCGCCCACTCAGGCTAGCCAACTCGGTTCTTTGATTTCTTCGTTGAGCTCGTCGATAGCCACGGCAGCCCAGGTTTCAACAAACAGCGCCGCTGTTGACTCTGTTGCAGACTCAGCACTGTCAGGGTTGTCTTCCTTGATCAGCCAAATTTCACAGCTCTCTCTGACAACTGCGACTACACCCGCTTCTGTAGCGGCCTCAACAACATGTGAGTACAATTATCATAGTGGAAGTATCAAGGTTGCGGAATACTAATTCGTTGCCCACGCAAGCTTCGTCCGATGTCGTTCAGACCACCATCTACTACGTCCAGACAATCACTGCGTTGATGACGTCCACAGCGACTCAGACCAGCGTCGTGACATTTTGTCCCTCTGCATTCTCATCCTATGTGCCTTCCGCATATCCCAGTCTCGGAGGCTCTGGAGGGACAGGA
Source organism: Gnomoniopsis sp. IMI 355080 (assembly GCA_027946555.1). Taxonomy (NCBI): domain Eukaryota; kingdom Fungi; phylum Ascomycota; class Sordariomycetes; order Diaporthales; family Gnomoniaceae; genus Gnomoniopsis; species Gnomoniopsis sp. IMI 355080. Next base: position 133,820 of record JAPEVC010000041.1, on the reverse strand, counting down.
GCCTCATCAGGCTCCCCAGGAACGGGCACCGATGGCTCTGGGTCGGGACCATGCCCTGGCCAGGGCTACACCTGTTCCGACTGCTTGGATGGTTGGTTTTGCCCACCCTCTCAGACTCCTGCAGCGCAGGTTCCTTGCGGTTACGGCTGGCCTTGCTATCACTGTGAAGGCGGTTACTTCTGTATTCCAGCACATCAGACTGCCGCTCCGGCTGCGCCTGCGCATGAACACTCCACACCTCTGACCCAAGCTGTCACACCAACAAATCCTCCAACTACAAATGGTTTTCAATCTGTTGGCTGTTACCAGGACAATTCAGACAGATCGCTTAGAGATGCTCAGCTTTTGAGTGTGGCTGGTGGAATGACCAATGAGCAGTGTACTGGCTTCTGCCAAGCGCAAGGCTTCCCAATCGCAGGCACAGAAGACGGCACTCAGTGTTTCTGCGGCACCTTGCTCCTTGACTCTGTCGGTCTGGATGAATCGCAATGCAACTCAAGATGCTCAGGCGACGCCACAAATTCCACTACGTGCGGTGGTCCCTGGGCGCTGAGTATCTGGACCATCGATGGCAGTATTCAACAGGCAAAGAGCCAGGATTCGGCGTCGCCTTTCACATCTGTGACCACACCTGGCTTGCAAAATACGCTCGCTATCAAGTCGAGGTTGGATGTTGCGACAGCCCTGTACGGACGGCCATCGCCAGGACTGGCCACCAGCACCGGGGCCGCTGCTTTGGTATCAGCGAATACGTCGAACCTTGAATCGGCCATACTAGCTGCTGTCGCAGCCGAAGCCAGCGGACTAGCACCGATCGAGCCAGCCAGCGCCAGGGGCCTCATAGAGAGTGTCTCGATGATTCTCAACATGGGCATGTCCAGTATCGCCAGCGACTTGTCACGGGCTGTACCCGCTGGCAACACAGACTTCATTACAGGGAGCCCCAATATCCCACTTCCCACAATCGGCACATCTGGCACATCCTTCCCAGTGACGGCGGCAGCGAGTATGCCTACTACACCGCTAACCGAATCGGACCCCATTAGCAGTCGTACCGCTGCCAGTCTGGATGGTGATGGTTCTGACAGTGTGAAAGCGGGTGCAGCCGATGATGACGGATCGTATGCTTTTCCACGTCTACCAGGAGCGCCTCGTGGCAGAGCTCTTTTTCGCAGGGCTGGACAGAACTGAAGGGCACCGCCACAACCGTACTTTCTCATGTTGGCCATGGTATTATTGGCAGGTTTCTCTATGGCAGGTGTTGTAGTATTGACTATGTTCGAGGTCACAGGAACGAACGAATTTATCTCACAGAACGAGGACAGGACGTTGAGAGCCTATCAAGAGCTTTTTGGAAGATTCATTTGTATTTCACGATTAGGCATCGTCTTAGGCTGGAGCTGCTCATCGTCGATATCGTCAGGCTTTTCAGGTACGGATACCACATGATGGGCTGGATTCAGTAACTTAGAAAGGAGTTCATCGCCTCTTACAGATTGTTAGGTTGGGATGTTATGGTCTTTGTTTCTCAGATTAGGTAGAGAATAACGGGAAATGAAAGCCATCTAGGGACTATGATGAAGCCGTCCGTGAACGTGATTGGCCCAGAAATGAAATGGTCAGACGATGGGTCCGACACAGGGGGGCGGTGGCTTGTTGGCAGAGGTTTGCAACTGAAAGATTGTTGCGTTCGACTAAGTGAAGCCCTTGCCATGCACCATAGGTTTGCATTCGTCCTTGGCCCTCGAGCACGATATCTAATAGATAGGAAAGATTGTGCTGTCGGCATATCTTGTCGTCTTACTCGAGCGGGTCTCGGCATGCAGTGTTGACCTGTAGTGGCCTGAATGAGGGTGGCAGCCGGACCACGCCAGACGCACCTGGCAAGTGTGGGTTGCTGCCCCCCCACCCCCGTCTCGTCTGCTCTGGGCAAGTATGCAACGACTTTTGGCAATTCTGCGCGCACCTTTGCATACATCATACGATTGGCTGGTACACATGCACTATGCAGTGCCATTGTTGGTAGGGCCCACCACGAGCGACGATCGCCTTATCGTGCATGCCAAGGGCCCGTGAATTTTTGGCTGAAGCATTACTGATAGATGAAGCAATACGGACTACAGCTGGAAGGGACCAATGAAGCCGATTGAAAAGGCATGTGCAGCAGGCTATGCTTGGTAATAAGTAAGCACTGCAGAATGCAGCCGGTGAACCGTCCGCACCTTGGCTTGTCTTGGGGAGGGGGTTCAGACTGGGCAGAACTTCGCTTCACACATGGGCACGCTTTCGGTACTGCAGTCAAGGTTTGGGACTAGTCGTTTGATGCAAAAGACTACCCAACGAAGCGCAGTGGGCTGGGCGAGGTGCCCGTCTTCTCTCCTGCCTAAGGGTTATTATATGTGCCGAGGTGGGCAAGAAGACATACATGGTGGTGATACAGTAAATATCGGGTTATGCATACCCGTAATTAGGGTGAGCAGCATTTTTTTTTCACGGAGCAAATGAAGCGAGGCAGGAACCCATAGAGATGGATTGAGACGTCGGCCCGAATGGGCCGCAACATTAGAGTTTGTCAGGCATCCCGGGTAAGGAAATTGGATGCCACCGCAAAATCGGCAGGGCTGGCACACACACTCCTTTCCGAAGTTGCACGAGTTATTCTGGAAGAAAAAAAGAAGCCACATGGCGATGCAGGGGTTGGGCGATTTCTCTGTGCAATCTATTGGTGGCCGTCCAAAGATCGTAATCTCGAGGTCTAGATTCAGAAGAACACGAACGCTTAGGCGAAGGGGGCCGGGGCCGTACAAGGGAGTGGACGCGACTACATAGTGTTTTGCTGTCAAGTAACTACAGCCCTGGATGGTGGATTACTGCATAGGACCCGGCAAGGTACGGGTAATTGGCGACGGTGCTCCAATCAACTAGACCAGAAGCCAAGCCACGCAATCTACTTTTTGCTGTTGTTAAAAATGGACCAAGAAAAGTGATATTGCCAGTAACACGATGCCATGTCTCATGCACGAGCAAAGAAAGACGACGGCGGCGGCACAAGGGAGGGAGAGGAGAGGAGGCTCAGTGAGGGTTAGGACTGGTTTGGGGATGCAATGTGATGTTTGTGAATAAACATGATACTATTTTGAGCAAGTGTGCAGGGCCAAGACGACTATGGGAGGAAAAAAAAGAGTCGTCGCTGCTTCCATTTCTTTTTCTTGCCTGCAGGCCTAGCACGGATGCACGGCTGCACGGCTGCGGAGGTCTGTTCTCACCTGTCATGATGCATGGCGTTCTTTTTCCCTGGGTCCCCGGGGCCCCCCCCCACCCCCGTATATGGCCGCAGGGTCAGAGGGGTATGAGCGACAGGTCCTCAAACTCCGCGGCACGCCGCCACCGATCAAGTTGTCTCTTTTTTTTCTTTCTTTGTTCTTGTCAGATAAATAGATCTCCGTGGCGCTGACGCCATCGGGATCGCTCGTTTTCCCTTTTTTTTCTTATGGAGCTTCGGGAGGAGGTCCATTGAGCTCACATGACCCATTGTGCACAGTTCACACCGATTTGTCACTTTTTTTTTGGGCATCCATCCGTGCTTTCTCTACACGGAATGGCCAGGCCCAAAAGACTAGTAAGCACTTGGTGATGACGCATGGCTTCTTTCCTCCTTCCCCCTCCTCTCGCCCCCTTCTCTGATATTGCGCTCCTTTGTTCCGAGCCCGGAATGGTTTTACGCCGGCTTCCGCCTTTTACAGGCTCAGTTCCCCCCAACCTGAACGCCTGCGATGGCGCATCGGGCCCATATGTGTGTGTGTGTCAACGGTAAAAGAACAACGGCGCAATCGTTCTGAAACCGTACCGTTCATGGCCCAGCACTTGCGCATTAGACTGTTAAGCTTGTTGTTCAAACAGTATCGCCGGATTCTGTCTAGGGCTGCCAATCTTGGGCCAATCTGGGGGGAAAGAATGCCTACCAAGGGCCAAGCGAGGCCGGCGGAAAGGACGCGGGCTTGGGCTGGGCTTCGTTTTGTTATGACGGCGAGCGGAGGGAATAAGCTTTCCATTGCACCCAAGAGTCAAAAAAAAAATGTCGACTCAGACACGATGCAAAGCTTGGCTGGGACCCCCATTGTTAAAGTTGAGCCTCAAAAATTTACAATGCCAGTGTTGTCGCACCCTTTGTGTAGAGGGCGACGGTGTTGGGCACATCTGCCACTCACTCCCCAACAGCTGTGTGGACAGCCCGCGTTGTACGAATGGGCGTGAAGCTGAATATATCGCCTCCAAGGCTGGGTCAGCCGGTACCAAATAGTCCAGTTTCCCTAGATTGAGAGTACCTGTCTAGGTAGATAGGGGACAGAAGGACGGGGTGGCATGGTGCGGTCTCGGACCCTGTTCCATCTGCACGGCCAGGTGGTTCTGTGGAGCGCCGCCCTACTACATAAAGTATAATTTGCCTGTACGATTCCCTCAAAGTCTGCGCGTCTGCGTACGCAGTACTAGAGCCCTGATACTGGGAACGCAGTAGTAAAGGACAAATGGATCATGCAGGCAAAGAATGTCGACATGCAGCAACCCTGAAAGGCGCCGCAGAACTGTGCACCTGACTGGTCGGCCAAGGTTCGGGAAGTGCAATTCCCCTTTGCAACCTGTGGTGACCTGGTCGTACCGTTCGCCCGGGAAGCTGGAGCTAACCCCAGATTTCTCCAGACCAAGACGGGTCGAAGCCTTTTGGCGGGCGCCTTGGCTTTTTTCTCTCTCTCTCGTCGTATCGGCCCAAAGTACTGGGTACCTGTGTGGTGACCCGCACAGCCAAAAAAGAAAGGACATGCCCTTCTTTGGGGCAGCCCACCAAGGGCGATCAGATTGCAAATTGAAAACGGTCTTTTGGACTAGAACTCTTTCCAGATAGATCAACGTTCTTCATCAGGAGAGAACGGTTGCCAGGCCCCCCAACAAGCAAGCTGAATACTCTCCCATGGCCCCCCAGCCAAAAAGAATGAAAAAGGGCCCACAAAGCAATCTGCCCACATGGGCGGGGTCTGTTCGAGTCCTCTCCCCCCCGGTTTCGTGTGGGTCCGGGGTAAAAGTGACCCTCGCACGCGTCGTGCACCGAGAAATTTGTTCGCGACTTTTACCCGGAAATAAGAAGGAAAAAAAGTTGCGATGTGCAGCCCTTTAGATATACTGGCTGCAGCGGTGTCCTTCATGAGGAAATGGGCACCGAGATGATAAGCCCATGCCGCATGGCTTGGATGGTACGGTTGGCGGAGAAGGGAGACAGACTGGGTACTGCTGCTGCTGCTGCTGCATGTCACTTTTATCTCGTTTACGTACGGTACTTGTACTGCTGTGTTTGCGTTACAACACACACATTTGTTTTTGCTTGTTCTCGTTTTCCATCTCAGCCGTTCTATACCGTTCCAACGTTCTCCCTCGACGATTTTCCGCCCATAGTGTCTCGTCAAAAGAAACAATGCCAGTCCCTCTTCTTCAACCGGGCTGCTCGGGAAGTCAAGCCTGTGCATGTATAGGGTACCTGGGGTGGTCCTACCCCAGACCGGGGCCTGTGGAACCAACCCTACTATTGTGCAGGCTAAGCTGATCAAGGACCAGTCGTTTTTCTTTCTCAAGCTTACCCCATCGCCCGCGCATCCTGCCTAGCTAGGCTTGTTCGGTACATAATGTTCCTAGGCAGGAGGTAGGTAGCATTTAAAGCATCGATCGTCATCCGCTGGCTGTCTCCTGGATCAAACCGTTATAACAGGCGCTGCTCTCCCACCCCCCCTTCCCTTCCACCGCATGCATCGTCTTCCCCGTCCTGTGCTTTGTAACGCTGTGGTATTACTTTTCCTGCAGAGCAACGATACTCCTGTCGCAGCTGTCATATCCACTTAGTTGGGAAAGACAAGAAAGAGAGAGAGCGAGACCAGGGCGCGCAAAAAAAAAAAAAGTTTAACCATTGTTAGTATTGGACATCGTCTTTGCTACCCCATCCCCCCCTTTCTCACATTCCAGTGCAAAGTTACTGTACTGCACACACACACATACACACTTACACACGGCACAATTGAACGACCGAGCAACGGGTAAACAGAAAGATCGACCACCTGAGACTTTCTCTCACCACCACGTCGCGTCCACTCATTCATTCACCTCCCTTCCTCCCAACGACTCAATTCCCTCTCCAATTGACCTTTTCCGACCTCACCCACAAGAGAAAGTTCACCAACTTACCCCTTCCAAGTAAAAAGCCCGACAAACATGTCCGACGTAGGAAACGAGAAGGACCTTCGCGCCGCCACCGGCGTGGAGGGCAACGGTCCGCAACATGCGCCTCACCAACGCGCAGGCTTCTACAACCCCAACGCCAACGCCCACTCCGGCGACGACACCCGCCTGCCTGCCTTTGGTGGTGAGTTCCAGCCAGGTCTGTACAAGGCCATTGAGGGCCGCAAATTCGCCAACCCGGCGCCCCTCGGCCTCAGCGCTTTCGCCTTGACGACGTTTGTCCTGTCACTCATCAACTTGGGAACGCGCGGCATCTCAACGCCCAACATTGTTGTGCCTCTGGCCTTCGGCTATGGTGGTCTCGTCCAGCTTCTTGCTGGTATGTGGTAAGTAAACTCCCGTGTGGCTTGTAGCAGTGAAAGAATTGAACGGCACTGAATATCCGTACTAACCTTTTCTTTCTTTTTTCAGGGAGATGGCCATAGGCAACACTTTTGGTGCCACCGCTCTCTCCTCCTACGGTGGTTTCTGGATTTCCTACGCCCTCATCCTGACGCCTTCGCTCGGTGTTGCGGACGCCTACACCAACGCAGCGGATGTACCCAGCGTGTTGGGCTTCTTCCTGACTGGCTGGTTCATCTTCACATTCATACTCTTGATCTGCACGCTGCGATCGACTGTCATGTTCTTCCTGCTCTTCTTCACCCTGGATATGGCATTCCTATTCTTGGCCTGCGCCGAGTATGCCGACAACAATGGTGCGGCAAATGCCGCCAACGGCTTGCAGAAGGCTGGTGGTGTCTTTGGCATTCTGGCAGCTTTCCTGGCGTGGTACAATGCCTTTGCTGGTATTGCGGATAACAGGTGAGAACTCTATTCATTTTCTGACTGATCCTCCGTATTCGAGCTCGTTCGTAACGAGGGGTACTTCCTGTTGTTTCCCTGCCGGCCTCGCAGGGGCGTGGTTGGCATTCATTTCTCAATATTAACCACCTGACTTTACCCGGGCCTCATGCCCTGGAAGTACCAAGTCCTTTTTGCATAATTCCCCAAGCCCACACCACACACCCTATTGCTGTTTCACGCCAATCACAGTGCTAACGTCTTGTTTTTAGTAACTCACTCTTCCTCATCCCGGTGTTCCACTTCCCCTGGTCCGAGAAGGGTCGTGAGGCCCGCCTGACCAAGGCTGCGTCGCACACTGCTTAAGCTTAGCCGCCACAGCTGAACTTTCGGTGACACCAATATTGTGTTTCGCCCTCATGTGTGATTTTGGGTTCGTGCATCCGCACGATTCGGCTAGTTTGTGGAGGGAGTAACAGGAGCATATAGGGACTTTTGTTTCATTTGCACGGCCGCTGGCTTGGAGGGGCTTATTAATTCAGAAGGAGAGGGCGAAGAGGATATGGAAACGGACTTGCATGCTTTGCACCACCAACCTGCACACTAACTGTCGCAAATATATTCCCTCTTGGCCCTCATGTATTGGGCACTCCAATCGCGCGCCAGTTCAAGATGAAGAGAACAACAGGCAAGAACAGTTGGGCGGAAAGTTTGTTGTGGGTGTCGTGGATGTGAACAGTCGTCCTGACCAACCCGAACTCACTCACCAACCAGGAAGGCTGCTTCTATCGAATGACTCTGGAGACCCAGAGGTCCGGATGAAGCTCTAGTTCTCATTACATACCCAGCTTATCATCTACTATCGTTTGTAATCATTCTCTTCATTGCAAGCTGAATACCAGATCATCTTGAATGTGTGCTCGTCACTTATGTGCGCCGTTGAATTGTTGAAAACTTGTAGCCCTGATTGTATGGCTACCTCACAAAATGGCATAGACCACTTCCGCACACCGACAACAAAGCACAGGACACACAAGAAAGTCGTATCCAACCCCGATTTTCAGTTGCTGTTCGGGGATTTCGGGGTGGAGGAATGTCGATCTGTGGCGATGATGATTGGAGCTGGATCGCCGTTTATGTCTCAAAGAAGGTAATTTGACGCGGCGATGGTGTCATACCTACCTGAAATGGTTCTTCTCTTCACTAGATTGCCATGAATACCATAGCATCGATCGCCTTCAGCTCAAGGCATTCAGGTCAGGTTATTTCCGTCAGAAGACTTTCATAGATCGCAATCACGTCAAAAAGTGCACTTGACAACCTACCACATTATACACTACGAATTCATCCACCCCTGGTCAGCTCACACAGGCTCTTATTTCAGCGCCTCAATATGGCCACTCCGACCGTCCAAAATTTGAAGGAGAAGAATGAGGCCTACGCCAGCAACTTCAAACATGGCGATCTGCCGCTCCCACCAGCAAAGAAATATCTCGTCGTGGTATGTCCATTTTTGCCTCAAATCACCCCCATCCAACTTTTCGCCCCAAAACTGTACAAGAACGGGGTTGTTGTGTATGTACTCTCACCTTTTTAACTTCTCATAATAAAAAAACAAACAAAAAGACATGCATGGACGCGCGCATCATTCCCTCGACAGCCTTTGGCATCGACATTGGCGACGCACACGTCATCCGCAACGCCGGCGGCAGCGCGCGCGACGCCCTCCGCAGCATCCTCATCTCCCAGCAACTCCTGGGAACGCGCGAGATCTTGTTGGTGAAGCACACGGGGTGCGGCATGCTGACGTTCACCAACGAGGACGCGCACGCGCTCGTGTCGCAGACGCTGGGCGGCACGGCGGCGGCCGAGATTGCGACGTTGGATTTCTTGCCGTTTGCAAACGTCGAGGAGGCCGTGAAGGAGGATCTTGCGTTTTTGAAGAAGCAGAGTGCGGTGCCGAAGGATATTGCGATTTCGGGATGGGTGTATGAGGTGGAGACGGGGAAAGTTAGGCAGATTGAGTGAAGGAAGGAGCAGCCAGTGAGTTTGGCCTTCACACTACACATACTCTTGGACAATTCTCAACATCACCGAATGTCACAAGCGAGCCAAAATGAAACAAAACAAAAGCAATCAGAGGCAATTAACCATGTTAATTGCCCACTATTGGAATCGAACCAATGACCTTGTCATTACTAGTGACACGCTCTACCACTGAGCCAAGCGGGCTGTGAATGAATTTACCTGCTCAGAAATAATACAAGTACTACTCTGTTTCTACTCACTCCGGAACGCAACCTACAGGATCTCTAGCAGAGCAGCCTGATGAGACTCTTGTTCAGAAGATAGTATGTTGAAGCGGTCTTCGCTTTGGGATGATGGAAACTGTCTGTTGAGTACCTATAGTAGAACCACTGCCCAGGTGGTCAAGTCAAGACAAGGAAACTTCTATTTGAGATGTGTTCTGTGGGAATCACAGGTATTTCAAGAACATATATGGAACGCACAAGGTCTGAATGACACGATTCACGTATTTTGAGAGGTAGCGCAGAACGTTGAATAATCTAACTAGCCCAACCTTTAGTCTTGTTGTCCATCTCGTCTTTCGAGGCCACCACGGTCACGCTGTCAAGCTCCACCAGTGAATGCCCAATAAGTTGCTCCTCACTCGTGCTCCGCCGCAGCTCTCGCACGATGCTGCTCGACAGCCGCATCCCACCCAACGATGGCATCGGCAACTTGAACTCACTCGCCGGTGGGTTGCCTCTACCATTACTTGCATGGCGCTCTGGAGCACTCGAAAAGGCAGAATTCTTGTCGTGTAGAGCCAGTTGACTTGATCCGGATCGCGATAGACCGGTTGCGGCCAGGGCGATGCCTGCATAATACAAGATGAAGATGCGCGCCGCAGGAACGCAAGCCACAAACATGCCGGTGGCGAGCTCGGAGGCAGTCCAGATAGTGGTGGCGTAGAGGATACCTGCTGTGGATGCAGGATGGGTCAACAACACGATCAAGCACTGCACGTATAAGGCGGTTCTTTTGACTTACGCATATTAAAATGATTTTTGGCAATCCATTCAAGTGTGCTCAGACGAAAGATGCTGATTACCGTCAAAAGGACGCCAAAGGAGAACATAAAAGTCACCTCAATCTTCTTCTTCCACGTCATGTTCAGCTTCCACACCTGAATGGTCGGCAAGACCAGTATCAACACGTCAAGCGCAATATGAACAGAGGCAAATGCATATGCGTAGCGGTTGATGTTGAAGCAACGCCCGGATCGCATGCCATCCCAGTCCGTCCAATAGGCGCTGAACGGCTGGCACTGCGCGAACCCCATGAAAAAGAAAGCCGCAGTGGCGCTTGCGATGAGCACCTGTGTTGCCCACATGATTCGTTGGAATATTTTGCCCGGGAAGATGCGCATGTAGAGAAAGCATATGGATATCTTGATGAAGCCAAGCTCGAGGACGTAGAACATGGTAGAGATGAACAAGTCGAAGAGACTTTGCTCTATTTGCCAAAACGACCGCGCCCAGGAGGGCTTACCGACGCCGATGGTGGTTTCTGTAGATGGGAGGCGGGTTAATAACGCCAAGAATGAACACGGAGAGAGGCTTAGAAAGATGACGGACCATGGATGTTGCTGCCCAGGAAGCCGAGGCTGAAGATCTGTGAATAGGTCAGAGGCACTCAGACACTCATTTCATATATATATATATATATGTCATCCTTCCTCATGTAAACATACCCATGCAATAACGATGGTCGTATCATCCCGTCCCCATGGAGCGAGCCGCGTGGCCCGAGAAGCCATTCGCAGCAGGAAGAAGACAGACTGAAAGGCGAAGAGCGTCACGAGAACAATCTTCAGGTCGATTGTTGTGTCCTGATATTGGACATCACAGGAAATGGAAGTCGCTCGCTGTGTTACTATTTTGTGTGAGATTTTTGGTACAAGAGCAGATCGCTGAATCATTCCTCTTCTCTCCCGCCCCCGTTCTCTTTTCTGGTGAGGTGGTTACTCACACAGCTGTTCCTTAACGGTGCAATTGTCCATCGTACATGCCGCAACGGAAGCGGTAAAAGCTTGGTCGAGGCACAGGCAGGTGGTATTCGACGTTGCGCAGGCCGTGAGCGAGAGCCCGTCGGCAAGACAAGAGAGCTAAACGCATTGTCAATTGGCGGCCGTCATCAATGTGGTCATCCTGTATCAGAAGGTAGGTAAATGAATAGGACTTACACCACATGCTGGCACCGTGGTCAGATTCAACGGCGTGACGACCATGCTTGCGAATCAGATCCGGCTTCCGAGCCGCAGAAGCAACAAAAGTGAATGACCGTTGTCTAGTTTCACCTGCCGACTCGAAGATCTTGTCTGGCTCATATATCAATAGATAATAAATCAAACAGCATCCGAACGCCTACTGCCTCTACCGAGGATATCGGCTAGTATGCATGCTATAGTAGCCTCCATCAAAACGCGACCCATCGCTAACTGCCAGGGGTATAGCTCCTGTGCCGCTGGGAAGAGGCGGGAGCCATAGTCTCCGGAGCTATTGTGGTGATGACTACTGCTTGTAAGGAACCTTAGAGGTGAATTTTCACTTTTTTGTACTGCCATCTACTCAAGCAAGATTTTCTTTATACGGGCAATTGACTTGCGGTCCCTCTACCTGTTTACAGTTCAGTCTCCGGACGGACCACGGTTAATCTGGTGGGTACCTTGTCAACGAGCACTCACTCTATTTCACGCTCAAACAACTCGATCTCGGGACCATCGAGAGAGAAAAGAAAAGCGCATTTGCCTTTGACAGCATTATGATTGCTGAGGAGATTGGTGTTCTGGTTGGCTGGGCCCAAGGCACTACCTACCGAACCGCGTGAGGCTGCTCAGTTTCAATAGTATTGGCCCGTCATGGACTGAGCCACATCACCTTGTCGGTTTAACCAGCCTTTGCAAGCATAAGCTACGTTGGATGTCATGCCGCTTTCTCGGGATCACATAGTGACGTTGGGTCCTTCACTTGCGAGCCCAGACCATCGAATTGGGACTCTTGATTTGGTGGAGATTGCAGATCGCCAACTTGGGAGCTCGCCGGGGGCGGATTCCGGGTTGCAGCTTTGGAATCTAGGGTGCGGCTGGTTACTAACGTAGTTTGGCTTAATGACATTGAACGCGCACTCCCAAAGCAGTCTTCCTGAAAATGCACTCCATGAATAGGAGAGGGCATATGCACCCTGCTAATCACAACCTCGATAATGAGTGTACCTCGATTCTGACCGCACTGCTGGCCTCTGTAAGCCAGTCACCAGTTGCGGAGCTTCAGCGAACCTTGATCGCATTTGTTTATTAGGCACTGGTGTTGACCAGTTTGAAGAGCTGTCCGTACGATGATCGATTGCCGAGATCTCAGTCTTAGGCGGTCGAATGTTGACCCCATTTGCCCTATCATCCGCACGCCATCCTCAAGGCTAACAGCAACCGGTCCCTGCTACCAGCCCAATTGAGGCTCAACCATTGATCGACATTCAAATCCCCTTCTTCAGCTTGGACAATTTGCCCCCCACTTGCGCAAGTATTTTCAGGGTCAAGCAGGGCATGTTCTGCGTTGTGAGAAAATTCGGGTCGACCGGTGCTTACGTAACGGACAATGTCCAAAGCTCGCACGAGTTTCTTCGCAAGCGCCAGGTCGGCGAGTGGGTTGGCAGACTTGCAAGCCCGGAAGGGCAATGCTTTGCAACTAGCTTGCTCCTGCGATGTTTTCTTTTGGCTTTCAACTTCAGGAGTTCGGGCTGACGGTGATAGAGCCCAGTGGAACGCCGTAGAAGGCCAGATGCGGCCAAGCCAACGAAACCGCTCACGTCTTTCAGCTTCTCAAAAATGTCTTGAAGACAGGCGAATCGGTGCAGTCTATCCATGAGTACCCAATCTCCTTCAGGAATAGCTCTAGCTCCCCAACCTCGCCCCCTGGACACAAGATTCCAGCCAAAATTTTGGCAATATCTCCACCAGAGTTCCGGTACTGGAATAAGCTGATATTGTACTTCGGACGCAGTGTAGACAAGAATTTGTCCAAAGCACCGGGCCTCTCGGGGAAGTTGAACATGTAAAGCCTCTCATCGGGAACATTAGACGTACCACCAACCAAGTAGCGCACATGACTTTTGGCCAGCTCGTCACCCGAGAGGTCTGTAACAGAGAATTGGCCATCCTCATCATTTTTGCCTATCGACTCAATGCGATGCATTAAACCACCAAGTTCCTGTGTGCGTTGCGACGCGGGGGCGACGAGACTCAGACCCAACAACACGTTAGCCCCTGAGGAAGCTGTGTAGCGATAGCTGAACTCAGTGACAGCCTGCGGCTGAATGGCAGCGATGAGCTTTGCGAACGAACCGGGTCGCTCGGGGATGTGACATGACAGGAGGACCTCCTTCCCGGCGCCAACGTTGGCGCGCTCCGCGACGAAGCGTAGACGGTCAAAGTTCATGTTGGCACCGCTCGTGATGGCAACCAGCGACCGCGAAGGGTCCACGCTGGGATTCGAAGCCACATACTTCTTCAGCCCGGCAATGGCGAGTGCACCCGCAGGCTCAACAATGGAGCGTGTGTCTTCAAAGACGTCTTTGATGGCGGCGCAGGTCTCGTCGGTAGTGACCTGGATGATTTCGTCGACAACCTCCTGGCAGATGCGGAAAGTTTCCTCGCCGACTTGCTTGACGGCTGCACCGTCGGCAAAGAGACCGACTTCGTTGAGAACAACGCGCTCACCTTTGGCGAGAGATTGCGCTAGAGCATTTGCGTCGTGGGTCTCAACGCCAATGACCTTGACGTGGGGCGCGATACGCTTGACGTAGACGCCCACACCTGCGAGAAGACCTCCTCCACCCACACAGCAGAAGATGGCCTCCAGCTTCTGCAGATTGGTTTGGCGCAGAAGCTCCATACCAATGGTGCCCTGGCCAGCAATGACATACGGATCATCGAACGGCGGAATGTTGATCAAGTGATCCTGCATTTCTCTCCTTGCACACTCCTCCTTGGCAGCATCAAAGTCTGCCCCATGTAACACGACATGTCCTCCCAGGCGTGACACGTTGAGGTGTTTGATACTCGGCGTGCCCTCGGGCATGATAATAGTCGCGGGAATACGAAGCTTGCGCGCACTGTAGGCGACGCCCTGGGCGTGGTTGCCGGCGGAGCAGCACACTACCCCGCGCCAACTCTGATCTTGGGAGAGGTGTGCCATCTTGTTGTAGGCTCCGCGTAGCTTGAAGCTAAAGACGGGGTGTTCATCTTCGCGCTTCAAGAGCACATTGCATTCGAGGCGGTTGCTGAGGTTGACGGCCGGGGCGAGAGTGGTTTCCTGGCAGACCTCGTAGACTTTCGAGGTCAGTATAAGGCGGAGATAGTCTGGGTGACCATTGGGGAGCATTAATTCGGGGGGCACAATGTCGCGCACGCGAGAGGAGGTGTTTGAGGCATCGAGCTTTGGGTCGGCAGAGTATTCGGTCAAAGAGAGGGCGGTCGTGCTGGGTGTGCGAGGCTTGTGTCCGTTGATCCCATTTGAGATCGCCTCGACGGGCTGCTCGACAGGCTCCGGCATCTTCTTTGCTAATGCAATTGACGTGCTGTTGCGGGTAGCAGAAGAGGAATGCAAAAGGAGGAGCAGGTCATGGTGCAACTAAGACTTCAAAAAAGTTGGACGGGAGTCACATTTTGGGGTCCTACTTCGGAGCTAAAGTGGCATGTCATACCACAGTAAATTAGCCCTGCGGGAAGTACCGACCACACTCCCTTCTTCCCACCTCACTACATCAACTCAATTAATTGCAATGAACAATGTACTATTAGAAATGGATCTCAAAAATCTCCCTCAACTTCTAAGAACAGAAGCCAATTTGCCGTTATGTATATTTCCTGATATGGAGGCAAGTAGCGCACTTAGATTCGGTATGTACTTACCTTATCTAGGTACTTTGGGTGGTTACATGCATTTGAACGGCAAGGGCCGCATCGCATGGATGATCCTGCGGAGAACCACCCCTGCCCTGCCACTCTTGCCATGCCGCCAAACTTTCGAGTCCATGATGGCATCGGCGCATTGTCGCGCGACACTTTCTTCCACAGCTTCACCAACACAACCATCCAACCTCTCCACCTTCAGGGCCACACCAAGTCTCACCATGGCGAGCCCAACGTCAGGGAGACCACTCCCTTCCAGTTTTGACGACAATGAGTAAGCCTTCAACGAATCCGGGGTTCCGCCACCACACAATGGCTAATTCACCTACCCTCGAACAGCGAATTCTACAATGAGAGCGGTTTTCAGAAAGTTATTGGGCGCATGAAGCGCGAGCCACTCGTACCCCTAGGTATGTGCCTCGAATCAGCTTATCGTAGCTTTGTATGTCATTCATACTGACTATTCCTTCTACACACATAGGCTGCCTCCTCACCGTAGCCGCCTTCACAAACGCCTACCGCGCCATGCGCAAAGGCGACCACCACCAAGTACAGCGCATGTTTCGCGCCCGTGTCGCCGCCCAGGGATTCACAGTTGTCTGTATGGTTGCTGGAGGTCTATACTTTGGTGCTGAGCGTCATAAGGAGCGCGAAACCTGGAAGGCCGCCGAGGAGGAAAAGGCCGAGGAGAAGAGGCAGAAGTGGATTAGGGAGCTGGAGGCAAGAGATGAGGAGGAGAAGGAGTTGAAAGCCAGGCTAGAGAGGCGAAGGGAGAAGAAGCGGGCAGCGGATAGGGAGGATGCAAGAAGGGCGTTTCGCGAGGCTGAGGCGAAAAGGGACGGGATGGAGGACGCATCCGTCTCTGAAGCTGCGGAGACAAGTAAGAGTGGAAGTGGATGGAGCTTGGGTGGGTTGCTGGGCGGAGCGAAAGCCCAAGATGAAAAGAAAGAGGAGCCCCCACGACCCACGGCTGGGTCAGAATTGCCGAAGCAATAAGATTTTGCTCGGCGTCAACAACAATGCCACTAGCGCTTGTGTGAGCCCTCAACCTCCAGGAAGCACATCTCCAATGAGAGGTGCTGGAGTTGGCTTTATGACAGCTGCATAGTTGTATTCGGGTATTCAGCTCGCCTGCGCGGCATTGTCGATGCTTTAAGGCTCAGAGTGTAAAGACTTAAATGGCCAAGGGCTGGCCAAGTGACGAGATTGAAGAAATTCACTTGGGAATCTTGGGCATTTGCCGAGTCGATATGCCATTTGTTCAAATGGTGCTATTTGTTCAAATAGTCTGTTGTACCAAGCAAGCAGCTGCGTATATAAGAGGGGAGGCAGCGCTGGATTTTGAGCTGACGAGCGTCTTACTAGGTACTTTAGGTACTGCATGCGACAAGGCCACTCCTGATATCTTAATAATCTCACACTTGCAGGCTTAAAAATATTGGAAAACTATTAGCAGGGAGCCTAATTCGAGTCATACGTACAAGTATCCATGTGATAATGAAATCCCAGCGTGGCTGTATTCCTTTGATTACCTACCGGCCTACCTTTACCTAGGTAGGCCGAAGTCCACATTGACGCAAATCACCGCTATCTAGGATTGAATTGCACACCTGGGTACCAGAACGCAAAAAGATCAGGCCGCGAAGCGCTCGTGTGCTCCCGAGGAATGAGTTCAAAGTGATTACTTGGGCAGGGTGGCGCCTTTTGGAACAGGTGGATTGGAAAAAATTGACAAAACTTGAGCCCCTTCAGTATATTGCACTTGATTAAAAGCCATATATCCGGCGGCTATGTGTATATGCTTGATTGAAAACTTGAGTTATAAGAGTACAAGTCGATAATAAAATATATGTTTCTTAACAGTTGCCGCATTAGCCAAATATGTAGACCTACGGAAGGTAATTTCATATGATCACTAAACGGACAAAGGGTCGTGTGTGTCCTTCCATTCAGTCAGGAGACTCATTCAAGAGACCCCCCCCCCCAATATTTTCTTTTTTCTTTTTGAGAGTCCGCGACTTGCTCTCGTACCCAGTTACTAGGTACACAAGATCGCTTGCCTTCTCGTGACTTGCTTGTCAGACTTCAAGCATCTGATCCACATATCTAGTCGGACGTGGTTTTCTTTCAATTTTGCAAAAAGCTTCCGGTCTAGACGCCGAAATGTCGAATTTGCTCAAGTTGTTTTATGCTGGTTTCTGACTATAATTCTTAGCAGCTGGGTTTCCATTCCTGTTTATACAGAGAGGAGATGTGTTGTACGCCCCTTGTCAGTCACCACCTAGCAAATGATGATTACATCTATAGGAAGTAAACGTAGCACTGTCAATTCAAAAGGCGAATGGAGTCTACTCTCAAATCTGTCTGCCTCTCAGTCCCGCTTTGCTTACCCATTCATAGGGCCATGGCCCGCATACTTGAGCCGTATATCAACCGGTCAGCCCTCGATCCTGGATCTGCCGATTTGAACAAGGAGGGGCTGGTGGCTTCGGTTGTGAATGGGGGTGATCATACCCGATTTGAGAGTGTGCCTGAGGAGGTGGAAGTAGCCTAACCTGCGGCCAAAGACTGAGCACATTCGAGCCTGCGTGGCTTATTTATTGCCCTTGTTTTTCATGCATCACCAAATGGATTTCATTTCATGAGGGTCTGTGGTGGCGGTATATCTTAGTCACTTGGGCAGCCTTCGATTTGGTCTCGATAACATTGAATTTGTCCGGCTTTTGTACATCTTTGTGTCCCCATCTGTTCAAGTCAGTCTATAGTTCTCTTGCAGATGACTCATGGTTCTTCAGGTTCAGCCTGTTGAGTGACAATCTCTCTCATATGGATATTGGTCTAAGATAAAACCTGTAAAAAGAAAAAAACTTTTGATGTACATGATAGGGGGGGGGGTTGAGGCATTGGCTAGTATTCTATCCATCTCTCAAACCTGATCCTGAGCATCTCCTAGATCGCCCAGCCCTTCATAGTATGGGAGATCCCATCCCTTGACTGTTTCTTTGATGCCAAACGCAGAGACAAGATTGATTCTCTTGGCGAAGAAAGAAGCCACTCCCATCATCCAATTCATAAATGTGACTTGGGAGGCAGTCTCTGCCATCATCCACTGTTTTGCAGAGTTTTCCAAGATACCTTTTTGCACCTGGTCCATGAATGGTCTAAACCTTGCTTCATACGATTCGAGTGCCGTCGTGAGGCCACCAGAGCTGTCCGTTGTGCCGGTGGAACTTCCAACATGTCGCTCGATTTCACCAGCCAATATATAAGCACCTACCATGGCGGAAGTAGTGCCCATGCCGCTTAGAACGGTAGGGCAATGAGCGGCGTCTCCCACCAGCGTGACACGACCACGAGACCATGGTGCCAGTTTGACGAGGCCCAGGCGCTCACAGTAGAAATCAGAGCTCTTTTTCATTGCTTCCACAATCTCGTCCGACTGCCAGCCAGCACCTTGGAAGATGTTGGCCATGGCTTCTTTTTCAGCGGCCATGTCTCCCCGCGGAATGTTCCTCATAATTTCGGAGTCATCTCGGCACGAAAGCATCACCTGCACTTCGGTTGGACTGTGCCTCCGCGTCAAGATGCCCCTTCTCTTCGGTGCCAAGTACGAGGTCGCGATGTATTTTTCACCCTCTTGTATTGGCCGCTGCATGGTGAAGTAGGCGAAATACAAGCCTGGAATAGGATGGAGGCCATCCGATCCACCAGCGCTGAGGGGCTCATGTCCATTCGCGAGCATCATGCGGCGGGTGCGTGACCATTGTCCATCAGCACCAACGAGAAGATCATATGAGCCGCGAGTGCCATCTTCAAAGTAAACATCGACGGCCTCGGCGTTTTGCTTGAAGCTCTTGATTGACGTATCGAAGATGTAACGGGCGCTGGGCTTGACGCCCGCCCGTGTGGTGTTGGAAATGGCTGCTTCGTGCAGGATACGACAGATATTGCCACGCATGATTTCGTACTCTGTGGTAAAGCCTTGTTTCTCGCCAGCTTTGGGCTTGGTGGCCGGAAACCACGCTCGTTGTTTGCCTGTGCTGTCCACCATCTGCATGCCTTCTTCCGGCGTTCTCTTGGCGCGAAAGGCCTGCTCGAGGCCCATGCGCTTCATAACCTCGATGCCAGCACCGCGCAGGTCGAGTCTGAGAGGGTTGGATCAGTTTAGGAGTCTTGATCGGGTCGTCGGGGACGGGGACATGAAGTTCACGCACTGAAGTCCCGTAGCGCGTAGACCAGGATATTTCTCAAGAACGGTAACATTGTGGCCGATCTTGGTAAGCCAGAATGCGAGGGCATTTCCGGCTATGCCACCGCCACATATGAGGACTCTTAAATTCGCACTCGACGTCATGTCGGCGTTGTGAAGCGGCTGTAGCACAGGATCCTTGACTTGGTTCTGCGGCTTGCTATTAAGCTTGATGTAAGACTGTGGCTTGGTTTGCAGGTCAGACTGCAGGACGTTGGGATGATCTAGATAGATGAAGGCAGCGATGGCTACTGACGCTATAGCGCAGGGTAGCACGATCCGGGGAAACAAACGAGGCAATCGCCTATCTTGAGGCATGACTGGATTGTAGCTATATAGTGGGTGGGATTGTTTGTCTGTGTGCCCGAGAGCTTACAGCAATTGTAGCAATTGTATATGCTGAGAAATTTTCCGGCAACATTTCGTGGGTGGTGTTTTCGGCCGAATATAGTGTAACGTACCTACGTACCTAGACTCCTAGACACCTAAACACCTGAACACCTAGGTAGGTAGGTAGGTAAATAGAAAGATACGTACCTAGGTAGGTAGGCACACAGCCAATGGAGGCTGTACGGCTTATATCCGAGGATGCATTGGGCCAAGTACGTTCCGTATAAGTACCTAATGAGGACTAGGTGAGGCAAGGACCGTTCGGCCGAGAAGTCCATGCAATAAGGCTTATGAGTGGTATCTCGGGGATAATCCTTCGGCCTATTCAGGCTGACGTCCGATTATCCCCGTTGGACCGTCAGCTATCCCACTTCAGTCTCATTGTGTTGACCCGAGCACACACGACGGTCAGCTTGCGCAAGCACTGTTTGCGTACTGCATATTCCAGCCTGGCCCCGCTACACGGATGCTTCCAGTTCGGTCCTGTTAAAGTGTCTCCGTCTTCCCGTCTGTCCAGACCGAGATCGTCGCTGTGATACGGCCGAAGCACGCCTGCACCCAACCCAGCACCGAGCCTTCTTACTACCCAACCATTGAAACACCAACTTTCGAGATACGTCGTGTAATTTGATGGAGAATCCTCACCCGCCACCACCGCCGCAGCGCCGGCGACGGAGACCGGCGCTCGCGTGCTGGGAGTGCCGGCGCCGAAAGATCAAGTGCGACCGTAGTGAGCCCTGCGCACACTGCGTCCGTCACAAGACGCAGTGTATCTTCAGACCCTACGGCGGATTTAGTGAAACTATACCCGTCTTTGACACCGATACCGTTGTCCGCCCTCCTGGTCAGCTATCTGCGGGCCAATTTGGGCTTCCACCGGTGTCGACAGCCAGTCCATCCGCGTCGACGCAGTCGTCTGAGTCCCGCCACTCTGCTAATACTCAAACACACACAGAGTCTCATGAGCAACCTGAAAACCCCCTCAGATCTGCGGATTCTCCCATCGGTAGGACAACAGAGTCGGTTCTTGGCCAAAAGGCCCCTCGTGGCGGCCAACCACCCAGACCTTGGGCCAATAGGCCTACTGCAACAGCAAACGCTGAGAAAGCAATGGCAGTCCAAAATAACACCAGCGTGAGGAGCCCTGATGCAATCACTCGCAGCGGCATGAGACGTCGATCACCCTCTTTGCCATACCGGAATGTTGGCCCGGACTCCCCAGCAGCGTCCGATAGCCGTCTGAGTGATCTACTGCAAAGAATACAAAGACTAGAGGGCTCCACCTCGACCACGCGGCGCACCGGCGACAGTGTTGAGAGCCTAACCAACTCGGTCCCGAATCGGTCGGAGACTAGCTGGGAGGACTCTCTTATGCGCCCTGCTCCTTTGCGTTCCCAGGTCCGGCCGCGAGGATGGCAGGCCGTACTGAATAAGCCAAGGGACCTTGGTAAGAATCGGCGGATGGGGGAAGCCCCGGACTTTGATGCTATCATCGAGTGCTACAGTGCCATGGTGGGCAAAGGGAGCAAGGGGCCTGCAGACCATGAACCCGAGACTGCAGACCTGATTGCCCGGGCTGGCGAGTTCATGATGAAATGCAAGAACATAGCGAGGAGGCTTAAAATGGATCGGCCAAGCAGAGGCTTGCCCCAGGTGTCTGCTGATCCGGTGTCCGGCCTTCTCGCCCCATCCTTCCGCGTGACGGCTGATGCTATGGCCAACCTCTACTTTCGATCCTTTGAGTCAACACATCGAATCCTCCACGTCCCTACTTTCTGGGCCGACTATCACAGATACTGGGATCATCCCGAAACTGTCACAGATATTCTCCGCTTCAAAGTGCTCCTCGTCATTGCCATAGGGTCAAGTGTGTACGACCATGGAGACAGCAACGCGGCCCTTCGAAATATGGAAATGGTTCGTCGGTGGATATATGCTGCCGAAGCCTGGCTGGCGGGTCCACTGGAGAAGGACCGCTTGGATATTGGCGGGCTCCAGATTTACTGTTTAACTATTCTGGCGAGGCAAATTTTCTCCGTCGGCGGGGACCTGGTGTGGATGTCAATGGGGTCGCTGATTCATAGGGCTATGCAGATAGGCCTCCATCGAGACCCCAGACACCTACCGTCTCTTTCGTTATTGCAGTCTGAAATACGTCGCAGACTATGGGCAACCATTCTCGACCTGGTCGTGCAAGCTTCTCTGGATGCGTGGATGCCACCCCGAATTTCCCACGATGAGTTCGACACAGAGCCACCGTCTAATGTCAACGATGATGACATGAACGAGTCCACCTTGGAAATCATGCCCTACCCAAGAAATACATTTACTGCAACGTCCACTCAGCTCGCGCTCCTCGACTCGATCCCTGTCCGTCTTCGCGTTGTCCAGCATCTCAACGGCCTGCACTCTGAGCTATCCTATCCTGATGTGCTGGCCATCAGCTCCGAACTGACTGAAGCATTGCAGAGAAGTAATGACCTAGGCATGATGAAGGCCAACGACCAGGACACCACACCATCCATGACACCCTTCCATCGCAGCCTCCTTGACTATCTCGTCCGCCGGTTCATGATCCCCCTTCACTACTTCTTTAGCAACCAGGCGCGGACCAACCCCCTGTTCCACTACTCCCTCAACCTCAGCCTTGACGCTGCCCTCGCCCTCGTCTCGCCGGAACCCGACCCTAGCGGCGACTTTGCCCGGCTGATGGCCACGGGTGGCGGGCTGTTTCGCGAGGGACTCCGCTGCGCTATCACGGCCATCAGCCTCGAGCTCCTCACGCATGTGAGCGCACAGCAGCAAAACGGGACGCTGCATCGCGCGCCACAGCATCGTGAGCTGATCAAGGGCGCGGTGCGCGATCTCATTGCCTTGTCGGAGGAGCGAATCCGCCGCGGAGAGACCAACGTCAAGAGCCACATGTTTCTGAACATGACTCTGGCGCAAGTTGAGGCTGTTGAGGCGGGCGCCGAGATAAGGCGTGCCATCGCGAGGAGCGCGATGGATAGCCTACAGTTCTGCTATGAAATTCTGAATGCTAGAAATGAAGCCTTTTTGCCCGTCGGGGACTCGGATTTGGTTGATGCTGTGGAAGGCTTGGCTGGAGCAACACCTGACAGTATGGGATTTGAGAATTACGGCATGGATTGGGACTGGGAGTCTTTTTTGCCTCATTCTGGGTTCTCCCAGTGTATGTAATTATGGACTCTTCTCTGTTCAGATCAGCTCGCAAATGGCGTCAGCTCTTGATGCTCCTCTGAACTAATGCACCTCTCCAAACGTTGAACCAACTCCGCGCGGCCCGTGTACAATAGCAAATTGTACTTCATCAGCCCGCCATACTCTCTGGCTTTTGTAAAGATGACCTGCACAAGAAAGTCTATTGCTCAACTGTTGGCAGTGCTTTCCTGGGAGTAAACACAAGCTCCAATGGCCCCACTGCCAGCGTAAGCGTCTCCTTTGCCCCGTTCAAAAAGCTAAACCCGTCTTCCCCTGGTGCAAATTCAATGTCATACCGCAGCGCGACGCAGCTGATCAGCATGCGCAACTGCATCATCGCCATCGGCTTTCCCACACACGCAAAGCCGCCCTTCTGGAAGGGCAGGTATGCCGACCCGGCCGCGTCGGGCGACATCGCCTCCCATCTCTCGGGGAAGAAGTCTTCAGCTCGCTTGAAGTAGCGTTCGTCCCGATGGATGGTCCATGTTGGGACGTTTACATTGACGTTACCGGGAACGTAAGTCTCGTCTATTTGTATGCCCTCGGGAGGGGTTTCACGAAGGAATCCCATAGGGACAGAGGGCCGTAGGCGCAGAGTCTCGTGGATGAGATAGTCGAGATAAGGGATGGCGGCGGCTTTCTTGTATGTCCAGGTGTCGTAGCCGTCAGGGAACTCAGTGTCGACGATACGTTGGAGTTTACGGTAAATCTCAGGGTATTTAACCATGAAGTAGAGGCTGGATGGGAAACGCTATTCAGTTGATGTTCGAGTTTCAAGGCTGGAGAAGACAAGGACCCTCAAACTTACAAATTCGTGAATGCGGTACCAACTGTGTCACTAATCATCGTTACATATCAGTCCAACTGCTCAGGAGAGACAAAAACGAGCCGTAAAAAAGGCGCCACTTACCTCCCCGCAGAAATAAGAGTACGAGCATCCTCACTAATCGCTGACTGAGTGGGTGGAGCTGACCGATCTCCTGCCTCCTGAGCCTGAACGATCCAGGACATTACATCGTTGGCTTGTCGGGTTTTGTTCATGGATTTTTCCAATGCAATTTGTTCCTGCTTCAGCTTGAGCTGCTCATAGCACCACGACGCAAAATGCTCGAACTTTCCTGTGGCGCCCGGAATCAGCCGCAGCATATTCATCAGCCATGGTAGAGTCGCCACAAGTCCCGCGGTAGCCATGGCCCAGTGCAGCCCGTTGACGGCGGGATGTTCGATCCCACTCCTGTTGAACACATTTTAGTAATTGGGACCGGCCGCTGATTGCTGTGTGCCAAAAGTTGGCCTGGATGGTCTTACTGTAGCATATTGAATTGCCATGAGAAGGCAATATCTCCCATGACGTCCCACGAATAGAAAATGTTGTCCTGGGTTACGTTGACCGCTTTGCCAGTGCCATATCTCGTCATGAGCTGGTCTACCTTGTCTTTGATACGGCTTTCGTACGTTGGGAGAGCTGTCGGGCGAATCAATACGTGGCACCGGAATCAGAATTCCTCGGGAGTAATAATTGTCGGAGATCAACATACCTCTGAACCCAAGCCCCTTATCCCAAGCCCTTCTCCGGATCCCGTGCTTCGCCTTGTCCCTGACATTTTCGATGCCCACCTTGTCAGGATCGGCCGAGTTCTGGTCATACCAAGTACTCTTTGTGCATTTGGAAGTCGGGCCGTAGATAAGATCCACAGCCGAGGCGCGGGTGATAGTCAACTCCCGCGGTCCTGTGCGTACAAAATCTCCATAACGGGAGTGGAGTTTCTGAACATGCAGATGATACTGCATGCCGGTGCCAGCCATGAAATAGAAGCTATGCCGGTCAAAATGAGCATATTTTCCCTTGCATGATAGTTATTCGCGAATGTTTTGTCTACTTAATCTGGACCGAAGCCTCAACCTTACTTACTGATACAAGTTCGATAGACGAGCAGCGAAGGGACCCGGGAAGCGACCGAGTCGGTGGAAGAACGCCCGGTAGACCAGCATGCTGCCAAAAAGGCCCGTGAGAAATGCCAGGCCTGCCGCCCAAGCCCGCAGAATGGCATCGACAAGGCCAAAGTCAGCCGATAGGATGTATCCACTAGCTAGCCCACTGACCAAGCTGAGGAATATGAGCACCATTTCCCATCCGCGACTGTCGACCTCGATTCCGCGGATGGACCAGTGGCACAGGATACCCAGCAGCGTGGCCGAGGCAACTAGGGGCTCCCATGAACACGCCAAGATTGCAGCTGGGCTAGACATGGTGTCGATGATTGCAGTGGGTGCAGACATTTGCTTATGGTCAGTAGGTACCTCTCCTGCGTGGAATCTGATCGGAATAGCGAATACTAATAGGGAGGTTTGAAAGGACCTTGCGGAGTAAATCTCCAGAGAGAAAAGCGTGAGCGATGCAAGGTCTCGAACCGAACTGTCGGCTGACACATTTTCGATAATTGGCTAGGCCGGAGACTTTTCGAGGGCTGTATATGGGTAGTTAATGCAAAAGGGAACCATTCGTAGGAATCGTAAGATCCTGTCAGCAACATACCGTATCGGGACTGGTGGAGGGCTTTCAATGACTGTTGATGCTTACCTAGGTACCCGGCCAACTTCGTCTATCGCCACCAACAAGCGATCTCCACTGGCCGCAATTCCTACTGCAATGTATATCCAGGCTGGATGGGGTGAGGGCGTCCTATGATCGAATTTTCGGTCATTGAATTTTGAATGCGCGTTCAATATAACCCGATGTATGTAACATTTTATCAATTGACGAGCAAGAATACATGTACTATCGCTTGTTAGGAAATGCAAAGTCGCGCATGGATAATCACCCTGGGGCGTTCATTATATACGGAACTTGGATGAACATGTACCGCCTCCTTCAGAATTTCCATTGCCAAGCCAAAACTTTGTCTTACCCTCAATTTCTAGCAAGGGAAGCTCAACAGAAGGGTAGGGAATTCGAGACCGTGAAACGTATCTTCATTTCAGCACAAACTCACGAACTGGCTAAAATATGCGCCGTACTCCACTGCTATGTGCCCAAATTCCGTTCCATCCAATATTTGATACGACAAGCATGCCTCTCGGCACTTTATCTATCCCTACGCTCACATCAAGCCATGGAGCCCCCGCTCCTATTCCCACCCCCTATCAGACCCGCCATTTCCAGCAACTGCCTGTCCGCCTCCATGTCGCCGGTTCCCAAATTGATCCGTCTCCTTGCCTCCGCCTCTCTGGCTTCCCACGCCCACCGCTCAGCCTGGGCTTTTGCCTCCTCCCCGCCGCCGAGGCCCCAAACCTCCAGGCTCTCCACGTCGAAGCGGTCCTGGAAGTTGTACCGTCGCACTTCACTGTTCCGAAAGGCGCCACCTCGCGAGTCAAAGTCATGCGTAAATACCCCAAATTCAAACCCAGCATCAAGAAGCAAACTGACTGGTCCGAGGTGCGCAAGGCTCTGCCGTCGGCCATATGAGACGCTCGGTCGCGGCGGCGGGCAGCCTAT
Source organism: Gnomoniopsis sp. IMI 355080 (assembly GCA_027946555.1). Classification (NCBI taxonomy): domain Eukaryota; kingdom Fungi; phylum Ascomycota; class Sordariomycetes; order Diaporthales; family Gnomoniaceae; genus Gnomoniopsis; species Gnomoniopsis sp. IMI 355080. Next base: position 107,426 of record JAPEVC010000041.1, on the reverse strand, counting down.
TGCGATACCCGCGATGCCCGCTGACCCGGGCTTGTGAAATGAGACATAGTCTCGATTGATTGTGCTGGCAGGGAATACATCCTGCACCGGCTCGACCTGGAACAGCAACGTATCGGCATCGCCAAAGCACTCCTTGTGAGAATGCCGCCACGGTTGCGCAATGTATACCCCAAATGTGACGCGATCGCCCTTTGAGCCGTCCGGGAAGCGTTTCGGCGGCAGCGTCGCGGCGAAACGCTCTTCGCTGGCCGTAGTCGCGTCCGCGGCATAGCGGGTGCCGCGCACGAGGAGGATACTCGGTGCCCGCCAGTTGAAGACGCCCGTCTCGAAAGAGCCCATCGAGAAGCCGTCTTTGTCACCCGAGTACAGCGGGTGCATGCGGCGAAAGAGGGTCTCACCGGGAATGAAGAATGAGAGCTGGGCGAGAAGAGCTGGGGTGAGAATGGTGCCGGGCTCTTGGAGGACTGGGATGATGGGCGCGGGAGGTGCGGATACGCGGGGTTCGCTGTCTTTTTTGGCGGCAAAGTCGAGGTTGCGGGAGAATAGAAAATGTTCAAATAGAGCATTCAAGCCGTCGAACATGAACGGAAGTGAGTCTAGCACCCTGCTGAAGGTGCCAAATCTAACGCCAGGAGATTTCTCGACGTTCAAGAAAGCAGCGAGGATGTTATCTGCGGCGGTACGGAGGTTTTCGGCATCCAAGGGGTACTGTGATATCCTCTCCTGAGCACCCAGGGGAGAGACCATCAAGAGGAGTGTGATGAGCCGTCGGAAATTGTCAGCTGGAATCATGGCTCCGTGGGTAGTCTCCTTAGTTGCCGTTTTAAAAGCTTCGGCCGAGCCAAACAATTCAAAGGCCGAGAGCACCAGATCATCGTCCTCATCGTCTTCATCATCTTCCGGCTGCTCATCGCCAGCCTCGTCAATGCTGAACCCTGGAGCAAGCGATTTCAAGCTACTGGACTCCTCTTTATTCTGATTTGTCGCCATTCTCGTGTCGCGGTCTATCGAGCCAACTTGTTCCTGTTCATCCTGTGGCTTCTCGGAAGCTTGGCGGTCGTAAACAGCCAAGCTTTTGAAGAGCAGCTTCTTCCTGTTGCTCGCGCCTTTGGCAAGCACACGGCGGTATCTGTGCGTGAGGAGTGTGACAACAATGACCATCTCCTCGAGTCCTAGGACCGCGGGTGCATCATTCAAGAAGGGAAACGCGCCCAGAAATGACACCATGTGGAACAGAACTGGCGAGACATGGAGCGCATCGGGAAGCTCGAGGAAGCGCACGAAGGTGTCTTCCTTCCAGTACTGGACACCTTGCTGAACATCGGCCAGGGTCTTGAAGTTGTCCTTGAGGGAATACAGTTCGATGGATGTGAAGCATTTCCGCGCGAATTTATTGGCCTTATCGATGTCAGCATCGCAACGCCGTGATCAGTCGAGGTTCCTTACCAGCTCTTTTTTCAAGTCTTCACGTGTCGTTGAATGTGGGCCGTCGTGGCCGGAAAGAGTCTGACCCATATTCCCATGTGACACTCTATTAGATGAATGATATATGAATGAAAACGAGATTGATATGATGTGCTGTAGCAGTGACAAATGCGGCACACTTTTGGTGGTCTGATGAAGTGACGTTGGATTGATGACATAAGCTCTTTGTCGCAACTCCCTCCCTCCAGGGGGCATGCCCAGCCTCAGATATCCGTTCAGCTCAAACAAGACCAATGTGTATATACTGCTAAGGTAGCAAATTTGATTACAATAAAGAATTGAAAGAGGTGGATTACCTCGTGAAGCATTACTTGTTGCAAAGTTGAAGATGTCAAGATTCGACAATCTGAAATGTGTCCAGCATTTTGAAAATCGTCTAAAATCGCTAGTGGATAGGAGAATGAGATGGGTATTAAATATAGATTTATTATGAATAGGTGGCGGCTTTTGGCCCTTTGGCACAGCTTGTGCGGTAGCACTCGTCAGGCTCTGCCCTATTCTCAGCCTAACGGCAAAGGCATCATTTCCTTTTCGCTAGCCACCGATCACAACAAGAACACCACTAGTCTACGTCGTCTTCGGTCGTCGCGCTATCCTTCTGCTTCGAGAGCTCCGTTTCAGCGATGTGCTTCCTCGCAGCCTCTAGTGCTGCCTCGCCATCGAAATCCGGTTCCTTTGCATCCTCCTCGTTGGCTATGATCGCCGCATCCTCAACATGACCAGCAGCGGGGGAGTGCGTGCTGTAGGACCGCTGCGCTTCCGGTTTCAGGGTGCCGTCCTCGTTCACATCCTCTTTGAGATAGAGGGTGAAGAGAACGACAAGGTAAACCTGCTTGGTGGTTTTGTTCCGCAGAACATATCTGAGCTGATGTGAGCGTTTCTTCCTGTACGGGGAAACAGAATGACGGTTAACCAGGCCAACTCCACGCATCATCAAATGTCAAAAGAATAGGGGAGGAAAGAAAAAGGGGTTGGGGAAGTGAAAGCCTACCTGAGCCCCTGACCATCCCAGTACTTCATGATTGGCACTGAATAACCGGGCAGTCTCAAAGCGAACTCGCTGAAATCAATGTACGCGTTGAAGAAATCCACCGCATACGTCCGCCCATACTCCCACACCCAGTCCTCCTTGGCCGACTCACTCAGAGCCCACTTCATGCGCGCCTTGCCATCATCTGGGGCACCCACATCCTCTCTCCATTCCTTCGAGCCACCCTCTTCCACATAGATGCCCCCCTTGGCCTCGTCAAAGGGAGCCTCGCCAACATGAATGGCGTTGAAGGATGAGAGGGCTGGCCCGAAAAGGTACGGCGAGTCAGCGTATGGGTCGCCGTCTAAGCCTGGATCGATCCACCACTTCACTATCTTCATGGCGTAACTGAATCCCGGGGGAAGGCGGTCACGGATGGGATGGTCGAAGTCGTTGCCGAATTGGAGGTCAGAGGCGGATATGCCTTCTGGCTGGGCGTCATCATCCTCTGTGGCCTTGGATTTTTCTGATGCGGCATCTTTGGGAGTGAAACGGAAGGCGATGCTGTACTGGTCTTTGTTTGTGACGTGTGGCTCCTGGTCGAAGTAAGGTGAGGTGGTGGGTGAGTTGCGTGGGAGCCCGTGGTAGTTTTGAATGCGCACATTGAGCTCGATGTCGATGAGAGAAGTGCTAATTTTGACGGGGGTGGGCGTGTTGACAGGCACCTCGGTGTGGTCCGCAAGGTCGTACGTTGGGCCAGCCGTGACCCGTAACACATATTTGTCTGCCATCTTGGTAAGATCTCCTCGAAGAGCCACTGTAGGTCGTATTTCGGCTGAACCTTGGCTGAAAAAGGTGTTGAAAACGGCCTAGGTTGGTAAGTAGGTAGGTATATAGGGTCTTCAGTAGCAATTGCTGGGTGCGGAGACAGTCTTGTAGGAAATGCAGTACTTTGTGAGTAGCAGACTGTCAAGTCGCAGGTGAAGTTGCTACGTTGGTGTCATGGGGACAATCTTCGCTTTGCTTTGGACGAAGATCGCACCTTCGCTTTCTTCATGAGCAGATTCGGTGGTGAACTTTTCATGACGTCGGTGCGGTCATGTGGGTCTAGCGACGGAAGACGGTGATACAATTGGCTGTCCTCCACGCCCTACAAGCTGGAAGCGGCCGTGGTCGCGCCATTTGCGACCCGACATGTTGAGTGACGCAATACTTTCACAAAGCTCTCACGAAAGCTGCACTGCAGCATGTGGGCGGGTGTATGTCTTGCTGTTCTTCATCCTGCCAGCTTGGGTGGCCACCATCTGTTTACGAAGTTGTGAGGTAAATTTGTTGAGCGGGTTTGGCCAAGATATATACTCAGGCACCCCTGTCATTTTTGACAACGACCCTAGTTGGTGGTGCAGGGGCACAAACTAAACCCTACCTCCATCCGCCCTTACAGTATTTGACCCACAGGACAGAGAGGTAATTAGCAGGCTAGGAAGGACATTAGTGTGCGGACTCTGCTCGTAGTAAGACCGGGTTGAAAATATTCGGAGGTGTTTGCCTGGTTCTGGAACAGGGGACATATTCCGTGTAGTTAAATCCGTACAATGATTCACTTCTCAAAGTGTATATTTCGATCTACATGAGCTTGCCATGTCATGTCACATATTTCAGTTCATTGAGTACCTACGATCATGTACAATCCCGCTCACATATGAGTGCATATTCCAATTGTTCTCATGCAGGAAGAGCTCTTGGGGAGGAGGAAGGCCCACAAACACTGATTTCACCAGCAATCTCGTTGCAAGGGGAAGGTAAAGGCAACGCCCTAGATCCGGGGCTACAGCGTGCACGAACACAAGAAGGCCTATTGCTTACCTACATAGCAGGTAGCCCGTGTTCAGATCCGAACTAGCATCTGCTATCAAGAAACCCAGCACCTTCACGCCCATATCGGCGGCAAACTTGGTGGGCCTCAAATTCGGGCCTAGTCAAAGACAGGAAGCTCGCAAAACCTCAATACAGCAGGTCAGCCTACGGACCTCTGGTATTCGCCGCTGTCTCAACCTTGCATTGTGGACTTGGGCATCGGACGAGGGTGTCCACTCAGCGCTTTGCGAGCAGTCTTCGGCCACCGAACACCAGTGGGCTCCCAGAAAATTCGCTTCAAATATCCCGAATCGCCCATCGGCCGAGTGTCATAACCATCGTGGGTTCCCACCCTTTTTTTTTTCTGCAAGCTGTACTTACGACACGAATTCTAGAACGTGATGCAATTCTCAGCATTATGAGTCCATCGGCACCTGGTGGAGATGACCGTGAAAAATTTCGAGCATGACAGTATCATCAAAGGTAAGTAAATCAACGCATATTCATTTCAAGACTTTGGGCAACCCAAACTAATGATGGTCCCAGAACAGGTGAGAACGGGCATCTTTTCGACCTGGGGATAGAATCAACAACCCAACCATCGTATTCGAAATTCCGCCATGCCTGAGAAAGAACACGTTCAACGCCGTCAAATTAGGCCAACCCTAACAAGCAGTGGGAATCATCGCTCATACCATGCAACCCTAAACGCCTTGTTGAAAAGAAATGGACAGAGACCAGAGACATTATCCTCGAAGCTTAATTGGGCGCCAAGAACTTGTCGATGTCCACTCGCTCAAAGAAACTGATATGATTGAAGCCTACCCAGAACTGCGCAAGTCGATTTTCAGATATCAAGAGCAATTGGGACTTGATGTATCGATCTGCAGATGCCCAAGTCAGTCTCCTGATATCGCAAGTAGGTGGGTGAGTGTTTCAAGACGTGGATGACTTACCATGAGTGAACCCAGTCCTGGCTACATGGCCTTTGCTTTGTACCACACGCGCGCCAGCGAATGGCTGCTCTTCCACCGTCGTTACATATCCGTCATCACCCAAATCTTCGGCCACGAAGGTACACTCGCCACGGGGGATATTAGGGTCACCCGTTAGCTTCACAGCCTCCAGGCTGCCCCGGTACTTCTTGGCATCCGCCTTCCGTCTTGCGAAGTCCGCATCAGTCTCCTGCTCCTCTCTTGTAGCGTCAAACGCAGCCTCATCGAAAGGTTCCGTGTGGTTCTGCTTGATGAGCAGGAACTCGCACCCATGTCCGCTGTAATCGCCTACCCAAATACCCTTCCAAGGCTGATCGGCTGTGGGCGTGTACACATCGGGATCCAGTGTCGAGTATGTAGTTACTGAATCGCCAATGTGCGTAGCAAACGGCGACGACTCCATGCTCGGGCTAGGATTGTAGCTCGGAAGCCAATGGCGCGTGCTCTGGCCAAACAGGCCGCTGCCTACATCAAAAGGCCAGTCACTGAGCGGCTGGCCCGAGGAGAACGCATTGGAGGTGCTCGGGCGCTCGAGCCACGATCGAATACGAAAAGTCTTATCGCTGATCTCAGTGCGGCGCGAGGGCCGCTCGTCGAGTGTTAGAGGGTGTTCGTCACGGAAGACGCCGGAGCCGTTGAGAAAGTGTGCAGCCGAGACGCGCTCGGTCGCGGGGATGGCGGGTGGCGGCCAGATGTTGCCGTACGGAAAGGCCAACGCACCGCGTTCGGCGGCTGCCGAAGGAGGAAGAGCTTTGGCCAGCATGAAGGTACTGAACATAGAGTGGCTGAAGCGGCCGTCAAGAGGCATGGGCGTCTCAGCGGCAAAGCGCTGAAAACGAGTCGAATTGCTAGGCGCGGTCGTGGGCGCAGGCGCGGGTGTGGCAGAGGTCGTGGAGGTGGCGCCGAAATTGACCCATCTCTGTGCTATGCGAGAGAGGCCCTTCGTGGAGGGCGAGGTCACCGGGGCTGGGATAGAGTCTTTCTTAGTCGTGGCCCGAATGGTGTTCTCGAGACTGTCTGCGCGAATTTGCAAGATGGGCTTGTCGAGGTGCAATTTAATTTCGGGCTCGAACTCGTGAATCTCCACGTCCGTATCCATTAAGCTGGGGCTATTGTTGGACGTAGAAGAAGTTTTGGAGCTGTTGGCCAGCAGTTGATAGCCCTCGATGACGCCACGGCTCTGATCGTAGCGGGCAATAACCAGTTTCCCAGTCAAATCCTTGTCGCTAAACCAGATCTTGTATTTGGTCAAGAACCAGTGCGGGTCGTGTGCAATGTACAGCTCGCGGAACGAGGGACAAGGAGCAGGCGTTGTCAGTTTTTGGCCGGGTACATTGGACTGGACAATGTTCTGCCATAGATGGTCTGCCACGGCGTGTGCACGGATAGTCTGGTTTACGAGCGACGCCGACGCCAGATCGAGGGGCGAGAGGTAGGCGAGAATGTGATCGATCAACTCTGAGGGGAGATCTGGCAAGGAGATGGCGGGCGAGCTTGCTACTAGATAGCGAAGAGAGTCAGACGATGGGAACTTGGACAATTGCAAGACGGACTGACGCCGAGGACACAAACCTGCTGTAGCATCTTTGAAGCAATTGTCTGTGGCGCGATCCAATGGGAAGTCTGGAGAGCGTTCCATGGCCATAGCTTCGGAGCATGGCCTGCTGATTTCGTCCATAGCTGCAAGACCAAACATTACGTCTGTGTCTATATCTAGAAAAGGCCAGCCCGATGTGTTGATTGATATGCTGTCGATTTTGTCAAAATCGGAAGCACTGGAAGCGATTAGCCCGTTCAACGGGATCGACTCAACGGCGGTGATGGTGGCGATAGAAATGGTGTGCCTTTGTGGCGGTACGAAGTACTCGATCTTCTTCAAAACAGATGGGTCGGAGAACAATTTAGGAAGGTAAGAGTCGACTGACAGAAACGGAGACAGGGGAGACGGGAAAGGGTGGGAATAAGTAGTGGCGGCGGTCTTAAAAGCATACTAGGGAAACTGAAATAGTTCACTGATCTTTGGACCACACTCGACAACCTCTGGAAATGATGTGATCGACTCTCAGCCTGACGCTGTCACCCCAACCGCTAACTTGGCAGCCAACAGCCCCCTGACGCTCCTGCAAGTCAGTGTACTGGCGGCCGGCGGTGTCTGTTGTGACGGTGAAGGCTGATACCTATCCGCGATGACTCGATCCCGATCCGGACCGCTGCCCCGCCCCCCGCAATTACCCGCGTCAACGACCAGGGATACGCTGTACCGTCAGGTTCCTTCTTGTACTCCAATCAATTCATCCTCATTATATGGTAGATTGGAGTCTGAACTATCCCCCTTTGCGTAATGTCCAACTGGGCTGAGATGTCTCCTTCTTCAGGTGATTATAATAATCACCACAGTATCGCGGACCACTGTCGTCATGGCTCAACTCGGGTCCTTGAACTCAATCAGACCTCTCCCAATCACCTTAGCGAAGGGCATGCCTGAAACAACCTGTGGCCTGTTTCTTCGAGAGTCAATTTGATGGCCCCGAGATTATGAATAGCTAGCTTACGCTTACAAGCCAGTCGTCAAATATTCAAGGCCAAGAGCTCTCAAATTGCTCCTACCTTCGGCTTCATGAAAAGAGTTTGAAAAGGCCGAGAACCTTATTAGACGAATGCACCACCCTGTCATACCCACACCGCTCTGCAGTCGCTTCAACATCTACGGTTTCTTGGCTCATCTATTAGACCACCGCTGGTCATGATCAGGGCAGCTACGGCGACTTGTAGTCGCGAAGGATATGGATAGAAGACATTGCCGCTGCCCTTAGCAGCTCAGCAGAGCGAGGCCGGAAGGAAACATGCTCGTTGAAAATGGCTTGATTCTTATGATCCTACAGTTATCGCGAGAAGCGATTGCTACAATCGTGACGCGAAAAGACAAGCATCACGCAGGACCCATATATACAAGCAGTGACTTGGCTCCTTCCAGCACCAAAAATCCTGTGACGCCAAAAAAGAAACCATGCAAATAAACACGCACATCCATGTACCGAGTGGTGCACAAAATCCGGCCCTGTGGATTCTCACAACCTCCGACATGCCGACATGCCCACAGCTGAAGTTTCCACTGAAACCTCCAGCAGGATCAGTAGCACGTACGAGAAGGGCAGTGCAGTCGCATTTCGTCATCTTCACTTGTGTCAAAGTATTGTGCATGATCAGCAAATTGGCAGCAAGGCGATGGTCGTTTCGTCTGACGGTGAGCCCACTCTTTCCGAGTCCCAACGCTCTGGTAAGTGGGCGTCAAAGCGGGTCGCCGTCCGTCGGGCTGGTACGGCCTTCCTTTCTCGACCTTAGACTGCTTGAGTGGGAATGCTCCCGTAGGGAACGGTAAATTTGCAGCAGGTATAGAATGGCAATCTCCACTTCCATCTCGGCCGGGCCGGACGGCGGTGACTTCTGTACTTTCAGGTGCGTTAGGCCAGCTAATCTTGTCGATTCATTCGTTTGGCGGCATCCTCGTCCGTAGTACATTCGCCCGGTGGACGAGCGGACGGCCTTGATGCCATTTTGAGCTGAATGGAGAAGGTTAGGCCTTGACCGTTGGGTAGACCTTCTCATGGCGCCATACCCTCGTCATGTCTGGGACCGTTAAGTGGACAATGTAATTCGAGGTGAAGAGCACGTCGTCCGAGCGGACGGACGGGTTGGCAGAATGTCAAGGAGATTATGGACAAGAACAGGATGGCTCATTGCAGGGTTGATGTAGGTCTAAGCCAAAGCCTATATTTACAAACGCCGACATGCCGATGTGGAAAGCCTTGGCTCTAGACAGTTGTGGTGCCCCATTTTGATCTGTTCTTGGGTTATTGACTCTTTTCTAGCCCACTGTTACTATCTTAAATCCCAACTACATATATACTTCATACCTGAATAGACAAGTATCATCACACATATGTTGAAAGTTTCCAACATTGTTCACGAGAGTAAATATGCTCAGAGTCAATAAAACCCAGGCGGAAAATGCGGCTCCACTGCTGCTGGCTGTACCTTGTCAGATCCCTGCACATCGGCGCTTACACCTCCAAACCTCCGACGACACTCCATTCTTGGCACGTCTGCCACTCTCGAGTCACAGCCCATCCCGTGACGTTTTTTCCAGAGCAATCCTATGACAATCTGGTGTTGCCTCCGGATGAAGTATGACACTGCCCCCTCTCCTATCCTTACCAGCCTGACTACTACGAGATCCATCCGACCGCATCCTGCTATACTTGGACAGGGCCCGGAGCATCAGTCTCTTCCTCTTTGCGCCTCGTTCACCAAAGAGAGCAGTGCCACTGATATTCAGGTACCTCCGAAGTTTAGCGTGTTACCAGGGCTCATTATTTTGGCAAAATTCCTCAACATTGGTCACAGGGATCTGAAGTGAGCCAGCGTGGGAGTGCCGGTCCCTGGCTTCTGGACTGCATAACCCCCCTGACAAGTTCGTCAACGTCTCATCGATTTCCCCATTCCTCCATAGGTTCGTCCTCGGACTCGCCTGTCTCCTCTTCAAGTCTCACATCCGTCAACCCCAGGTTCCAAAAACGAAGTGGGGCCGGTGACCTATCTCATCTTGGGCTTAGTCCAACGCTTGACGGCCAGTGTCTGCCGTGGGACGTTACGACACTCGCTGGATAAAGCACGTCGTGTAGCACCTACACACCCTTTCGCTTGATACTACATACAGCGGAGGCCCGTTCACAGGCGCCCGCTGCTGCCGCGAGGGTAGTACATGCAGCAACAAGAACGCATTCTGTGCTTGTGATCACGACAACAAGGAAATTGTGCAATCATGGCGTCACTTCTGCCGCTGCTGCACGATTTGCTCCCCATCTTCATGCCGTCCAAGATACAAGTCACCCGCAGTGGTGATTTGGTGGCTGTTGAGGAAAGAGCGGAATTATTGCCATGGTATCAGCAGAAGCCGCATGAAGACGCACCCATGGCGGAATCCGGCCCGCCAAAGGATCGTGATGTCGATTGCTATGTGGAGGTCGACGACATAGAAGATTCATCACTACCAGGGCTGACTTCTGGTGTGCTGAATCCGATACAACTGCTTGACCACGAAGAGAAGCGTCCGGCTTCAAGAAGCGTTCCCAATGAGGAGGAAGCTGTAGCTGATTTGCCAAACGTCTCCGGGGAGGAGCCATTGGTGTGGTCTCAGTCCGGAGGCGGTCCCAGAGTTTTCCGTCAAAACGCCATGGTGGGTGTGAGTGACAAAATGTGTGTCACAGGTAAGCCGAGGCTCGTTTCTTGGTGTCTTTCTTTTTCGTCTTCGCCATGATCTCTCTCATGTTCCCATTGTTTTCGACCGTGATGACCTCAACTCCATGGCTGTGATATGGCTGCGATATGGCTGTCATTATTGTATTAGCATCATTGTAATACTCGACCACCTAGTGTTCAAACCACTCTTGCACATCTCTTCAATCTTCTGAGTTTGGTTCCCCGTCTGATATATTGTAACACAATACAGTTCTGACCGTACAGCCTCGGTCCGCCTCCGCCATCCATCACCACGGTGAACAAGGTTTGCACCTTCCTACCACCTCGCCGTTTTCATGCGCCCTGACAGACATTAGAAATCATCATATACGCTACTACTGCAGGAGTCCTCCTCACCAGCCCTGCCCTAGATCCCGTAAAAGCTCTCAGGGCGGACATCAAAGGTGAACAAATTGCGTCAGAAGAGGAACAACCGCGCCGATTTGAGCTTAGCACTGGGGATTTTGCTTTCATCCCGGCATGGACGGAGCATCAGATTGTTAATGAAGGGTCGAAACGCGACATGAGCTGGGTACTTTTCCACGGCGGTGGCGAGCCATTACAGGTGGATCTGGATGGCTGGGGCGGTGGCAGGATTCGGAGGTGAGCTCCGGAGCATGAGGGCCCATCCAAACGGAGCTGTGACCCTTGCCTGGACTCGAGGGAGCTGTATACATCATCAGGCTTTCTTTCGGTGGTCTTTGCCAGTCGCAATCGACCACCTATCGCAGCGAAGACATTGCCTCTAGGCATTCTCTCTCGTTGATCGCTCAATGGCATCCTGCAACTGAGATGTCATTGTGCCGACTTCGTACACAAGCCTTGCGCAAATCTTTTCGATACTGAATCAAACGGATTCAAAGCAGCGGATCTTAGGGCCCAGACAATTTTACAGTCCGAGTCCACTTTGATCTGTTTAGTTGACCTCGCTATCTCGGGTCGTCCACCAGGGAGGCCGCGCGACTACCTAGGTACGGCGACATGGAATGCATTCGTAACAACCTAGCATTCACTTCGGCCGCCTTCAGGGCTTCTCTGTCGACTGTCTCAAGGGCCAAATATGGTTCTGCTAGTGGAAGATATATGCCGTGCTGGTCGAGCAGAAACTAGGAAGACGCTTCCAACCGAGACTACGCAGCAGCAATTCAAAGAAAGGGTGCTTCTCCCTGCTGGCTAATTGACGACAACGGAGCAAATTATTGCTTGTAGAGACTGCTTGCATATTCCTACAAAACCGCCATGAGCTCAGTCTCCGGCGTCCGCAACCTGGCTGCTCGACCGCCAGTGCATTTCAAGTGTCCGCTTCATAAGCTGCGACAAGATGCCAGTTGTCTCACACAGATTCCCATGCGCGACTTGGGCAATTAGAAGATAAATTGGTCAGATCAATGTACTACCCGACCATAGGACCTTGGATCTCGGTCGCATCTGCATAGGTATCGCCCCGCGTACCCAACGGCTGCATCAGAGTGAGGCTTACGACTGAATTCTCGAATCTCTAGGCCATTGGAAAGTAGACTCAAATGATGGGCCTTCAGACTAATTGACCAGGAAATATGAGGAAATATGTTGGCGGTCATCGAGAACGACACGCCCTTGTGTTTGTAATGTCGACAGGATAATGCGCCGTCCCATGCAAAGCCAGTGGATTCCTTCACAGAAGTTGTCCGGTGGGGCCAAGACTACTATAAAAAGCCATCGACAAACGAAATGACTTGCATTTGCAATCGGTCGAGGTCTGGTGAGTTATGCTCGGCTGTCCAAAACTGCCCAATGCGGTGGTATGGAATAGTCAACAAAGCGGATATCGGAGATGGTGTTATGATAAGGAATTCCGACGTGCTCTGTGACGTGCTCGGCAACGTGGGGTAGGCTGCTGTCGGGTGTGTTAGTTATGTAAGGTGCCATAGTACATGTCCACTATGATTAAAATAAGGTTTTGGCTAATACATTGTTCAATAGTGTATGAATGACAGTACCAGACATGATTCCCTCGGATTACTGTATTCGAGAACTCGCAAGGCTACATACATACCCACGAAGTCTGAAGCTCGACCTCCAAACCTAGCTGACTCGGCGGGTTTATAATTGCATTTTGAGCATTTCATCATGGCAACAGTATCAGCAGACAATATACCATCATCCGGATCTGCTATGGTTGATCTTGCGAGTGCTGATGTGAAAGGTCATACTTCGCATGAGAAAGTCAGCGAAGTCAATGGAGTCTCTCCAACCCTTGTCAATTCCAGTGACACAAAGTCTGCAGCGAACGGATCTCCAAAAACAGCCTCTTACCCAAAGTCCCGAGTCGAGCTTGTCGACCGCTTCCTGGATGAGCCACGAAGACTTCACGTGGCAGTCATTGGAGGAGGGCTCTCGGGCATCATCAGTGGATGTCTTCTTCCTGCAAAGGTGCCGGGAGTCGAGCTTGTGATTTACGAGAAGAACCCAGAATTTGTGAGTTGTATCCCAATGCACGCTTTACTAGATACAAGACATTGAAACAGAAGTGATCGCTTATATCTCTGACATGGCAAAGGGCGGAACATGGTATGAGAACGTATATCCAGGTACGCCACAGGGCAGCAAGAGTTTTTGGGCTTCTGCTCGGACAGAAAGCTTACATAACATTAGGCGTTCGATGTGACATTCCATCCCATGTCTACCAATCGACATTCTCTCCAAAGACTGACTGGAGCGACGAGTTTGCCCATGGCGCCGAGATCAGAGACTATTGGCAGTCGGTTGCCAAGAAGTACAATGTCTATGAATACGCCAAGTTCAACCATCGAGTCGATGAGGCAGTTTGGGATGGAGAGGCCTGGTCACTTTCAATTACGAACGTTGCCACGAATGCCGTCATCCATGACAAGGTGGACTTTGTGCTCACGGCCATCGGGAGATTCAACGCGTGGAAGCTGCCGCAATATCCTGGGATGTCGGAATATCGAGGTATCCTACGACACGCTTCCCACTGGGACCCCGAATTTGATCCCAAAGGGAAGAGAGTCGCGGTCATTGGCAACGGCGCTAGTGGTATCCAGCTGGTAGCCAACCTTCAACGCAATGTGGCTCGACTCGACCATTATGCCAGGAGCAAGACGTGGATAGCTGCATCCTGGGCAGGTGATGAGAGGACCCTGGAGCCGCAGCCTATTTCGGATGACTTGAAGTCCTCGTTTAAAGACCCTCAAACGTATTTAGCCTTCAGGAAGGTCATGGAAGACAAGTAGTATGTCTTGTTCTGCTTATTCTTTATCCTCAGAGTGCCCAGGTGGTCTGAAAGCCTTTTCCTGAAGCTATAACACAGATTTGACTGACCACGGCTGAGTAGCTGGAGAAAGTTCGCCACATTCCTGAAAGGACCGGCCAACGATAACGTGAGGAAGTTCTTTGAAGAGACCATGCGCGCACGACTCTCCAAGAAACCGGAGCTTCTGGACAGCTTGATACCAGACTTCTCGCCAAATTGCAGACGCCTGACTCCAGGTCCCGGTTATCTCGAAGCTCTACAGGAGGACAACGTCGACTACATCCGACAAACCATCAAACGTTTCACCGCCACTGGAATCGAGACTGTGGATGGAAAACATCGCGAAGTCGATGCTGTCTTCACAGCTACTGGGGCGAATGGCGACATGATTCCGCCGTTTGCGATCCAAGCCAATGGCAAAGAGCTCTCACGTGTATGGGCTCCCGACGGCGAGCATGGATTCCCATACACTTACTTGGGAGCAGCCACGCCCGGATTTCCCAACCTCTTATTCATCCACGGGCCACACGGTACAGGGCCAAGCGGCACGGTCCCGCATAGCGTAGAAGCTCAGGTGACATATTATGCGAAACTTCTTCGCAAGGTGTCTCGCGAAGGAATCAAGAGCATTGTTCCAAAGAAAGAGGCTGCCGATGACTTTGTGGAATACTCGGATGCTTTCTTCTCGAGGACTGTTCTTGCAGATGGATGCAGCTCGTGGTATAATGGTGGACGGCCTGGTGCTCGCATTCACGGCTTATGGCCGGGCAGCTCGCTTCATGTCACCACAGTCAGGCGTGAGCCTAGGTGGGAGGACTGGGACTACGAATATTTAAAGGAGAGTCGGGGGAACAGGTTTTTATGGTATTTTGGTAATGGGGGAACTCGAGCTGAGCAAGACGACAAGTCGGACTTGACGAGCTATCTTGACCTGCCTGAGAATTTGGATATCAAGTCTCTTCACGAAAGTTGGTGGCGCCTGCCATAGATGAACAAAGTCTACGAGATAGAATTCAATCTACGAGATAATATAATTCAAGCAATATATCAAAAGAAACAGAGCAAATAAAGAGAAGAACAAAACGTATGGCAAATACGGAACGGACAATCTCCTTTGGCTTGGCTCGCAGTAGGTACCTCGACAAATACACACTCTGCCCAACAAGACTCCGGCCAACATGGTCTCGGTGGAAGAATCTGTGCGCGAGATAGTCCAAACCTTTTCCTGCTAGAAGTATACCACTTTGCATCGCATTACTCGAAGATCAACAGTCTTATAGGTATTCGTAGCGTCAGCCTCACGCAGTCCCTGGGTTATGACCTGAATCAAGCTTTTGTCAATTATTTCCACCTACGCAGTATATCCAAACTACTGCCGATGTTTGTAAATCTTTCATTAGCGCCGTCTCAGCCTACTGCGCAGTGTGGAGACTATAATTCAGCTGTGTTTGATGCCATGCTCGCCCCCACGGATGGCGTGCTTTGCCGTCCCGGCACTGGGCAGTGTTGCAATATGCTTGATGATTGCCTCATCCAGACCGCCAAGCGAATTGACTGCGATTTCGAAATGACGAGTCTGGGCCTCAGGGACCGACCAGGTTGGTATGCAAGCTCTAAGCTCAACACAGGCATCCTCCGTAGGTGAACAGGTCTCCGGGACCAGCGGCGAAACTTCCCTGGTAAGCACCAGGGGAAGAAGTATGAGCCAATTCAGATACACATAATCCTCAGACACGATTGATATCGTTGCATTGACGCCCACGTGTTTTCAGCTTTCCAAATTTAACTTTGCAGTCTGTTCTGTTCAGTCGAGAGAAGCAAATCGCCTAATTACCTGCTTCTTCATACTATCAAAAGACAAAATGGCAACAGCGACGAAAGGCCAGGAGCCTGAGATAGCTAGCACCAACGAGTCCCAGGAAGGTCAATCTCCAGGTGCGTTAGCTGAAAATTTCGAACGGTTGTTGAGATCTTCCCCTTGAACTTCCACTAATCCGAACGTCTGCGCAGCCCACGTCTCCGTCAAGTGGTATCGTTCGACATTTTACAACATCACCATACTTGGCCTATGCAATTTCGCGGCCCCAGGAATATGGTCTGCGATGAACTCGCTAGGTGCAGGAGGCACAGCTAGTCCGCACCTTACAAACTCAGCAAATGCGCTCACCTTTTGCTTGATGGTTCTTTCATGCTTCTTCTCGAGTACTTTGGTCCACTATATAGGAATCAAGGGAGCTCTCATATTCGGCACGTGAGTATGGTCTCCATGAGAATTGGTCTGGTGGTGTACTTGTCTGGCCTATAGGCTGCACATAATGCTGACTCTAATGCCGTAGTATTGGATACGCTCCATATGCAGCAGGGTTATATACAAATAGCAGATATGGCTTACAGTGGCTTACGCTTTTCGGCGCCGCTCTTTGCGGAATTTCAGCCGGAGTGTTCTGGATGTAAGTTTCCGCACTGTTTGTCTCTCTGCGGGTTCAGGTACATTGAATTGATACGAGGACGCAGGGCTGAAGCAGCGCTTTGTATCGCTTATCCTGAACCTTGGAACAAAGGAAAGGCCCTGGGATATTGGTTGACATATCGACTGTCTGGACAAATCCTTGGTGGAGCAGTCAATATTGGTCTCAACGCGTGAGTGACCAACGCACCCTGAAATGCCAAGTCCCTGGACTAGGCCAACGACAAGTGCTCTAACTTTACTAGAAACAACAACGAGGCTGGTTCGGTGTCTTATACCGTTTACATCCTGTTTATTGCAATTCAAGCAGCTGGTCCACTTGTTGGCATGTTGCTCACGCCACCCTCCAAAGTTCAGAGGAAAGACGGCAAAAAAGTAAGATATTCCATAGGTCTTGGAATTGGCTTCGAAAGATTGCTCACATAAGTTGGTCAGGTCGCTCTCGAAATTTTGCAACACCCTTTGTATGAGCTGAAGGCTACTGCGAAACTCTTCTGCACAAAGAAATTCCTTCTACTTGTCCCTCTTATCGGACAAGCAGTCTTCTCAGAGGCCGTGTTCTTCACCTATCTTTCTCGTAAGTATCGAAAAGCCGAAATCAGTCTGGGATTTCTCTGCTAAATATTGTCGTGTCAGTCTGGTTCAGCGTTAGAGCAAGAGCTTTGGGCAGTTTCCTTGGAGGGATTGCAGCCGTAATTTCCGGAAATATGCTAGGTGTAAGTTGTACCATAATACTAATCGCGTCATCATCTTTGTTGACTCATTATTGCCAACTTGTAGTATTGGATTGATAGAGTGAATATTCCCTTGAAGACTCGTACCCGGTACGGGTTTGCTGTGATCCTCACTCTTCAGGGAGCGTTCTGGACTTGGGCTACAGTCATTGTTACCGAATACAGTAGAACACAGCCTACGCTTGACTGGGCAGATGAAGGATTCGGACGAGGATTTGGGGTCTTCATTTTCCTCACCATTGGATTTCAGTTGAACTACCTTTACCTGTGAGTATTATGCCGGTACCTCTTGCACACAGGCTATCATGATACTTACCTAGTTTGGTCCACCACAACGCCCTTTTGATAGCACCGCTGACACACGCATTACCTCAGTTATTTCGTTGTACAGAACCTTGCCGGGTCGGACGAGGCACTGGTCATTCGATACTCTGGGCTCTTGCGCGGTACTGAGAGTGCTTGGCAAGCCTTGAGCTATGGTCTTGAATCACTCACGGTGTTCGCGCAACATGGTGGTATCTACATGAACTTCGGTCTTTGGGCGGTTGCTATACTTCCCGCATGGCTTGTCATAAGACATTTTGGAACTGACGCCGACAATTCGGTTGAAGCCACCTCTTCACCAGCTGAGCCCGCGTCCGGAGACTATATAGTAGAAGATTTAAAGTAGACTGGGGCAGAACTCAGGACTTGGACATGACATATCGTGGGAACGCGTCAACAGATGGATGAGGTTCGGGGGTGGGGTGCCCCAAGCCACGGGACATCGACTTGCGCACCACTTCAGACCTTACCTAGGAACTTGTAGAGAAAGGTACAGCCAATACCTCAGAAGATTATGGCAGGTATATATAGACCAAAGGAAGACTCATGAAGATTGTCTTTGCCGAGGTCACATATGGCTGGCAAGGTAACAATCGATTTCAATATTTGGGCACCTTATTTGAAGCCCATTCCAAAACTGTTACGAATACAGTCTTCAAGGATTACTCACTGATTATAGAACCTAGTTATTGATCAGGAGTCGAGCGCAAAATTGGCAATCCTGACCAGCTCTTTGGTTTTATGTGCTCATGTTGTGCCCTCATCAACGCAGCTCTCCCCAAGGGGACCCTGATCGAGTGGTAACGCCTAACTCAGGTGGGTATTACGAAAGAAATGCGTTGATTTAAAATTAGGTACCCATCGAAGCTATGAGATATTTGTCTTGAAAAGGATTTTTGCAAGAGAAAACCCAGCATCCGTTCTTGCAGCGTAGGACAGTGATTACACGTTAGCCCTCGATTTGATTTTTGTTTTGTGGTCTATGTATGTACATAGGCAAAATGAATCTTCAATGTCTATTCTATTGCTCTTCAGATAGTCTAACAATCAGCTTCCCACCCCTAATTTCTCCCCGTCTCATCCTGTCAAGACCGGTGTTTACGTTTTCAAGACCCTCTTCAATGTCAATAATTTCGGGTGGTGATACAAGGCCTTGCTCGAGCAGGCGCTCAAGCCATGTGACAAGAGCCCGGCCAACGGCAGGGACCTCGTGGAATAGCTTGATAGGTACTGAATGCATCACAGCCGCCTCAGATGAAGTATTCTTGGGTAATCCGGTCAAACCAATGAGATGACTCGAGCGAGATGGAGATGTGCGCGGTGTAGCAGGAGGCGAAGGGGGTTGCGCGTCTGTCGATGACGAGCGACTTTTGGTTAGGGCATCCAAGAGGTTACTAGCCGTTTCCTTGCCCATCGTGTCGATTCCAAACCGTACCTCTTCCCCGACGTTTGACTGGAGAATTTCGATGGCTCTCTGAGGATTGTGGCTGTCAACCAGCAAGTCCGGACGGATGAACTTGTGATTCGATATCCGTAAGCCGTGTCTGGCGCTATCCACCACGGTTGCAACCTTCAATCCTGCAAGCCGAGCCAGCTGGACAGTTAAATTCGCAGAAGTTGCTGAGCCTGTTGATGATCAATTAGCCGTTGAGTTTGCTAGTCAGACGAAGTTCTCTTCGCGATGCCAGGTGAAGGGCCCGAAAAAATACAACATACCACCCCAGATCGCAAGCCAGTCACCACGCCTTGCACGCTCTTCTTCCGCAATTCCATTCAAAGACTCCGCTCGAACATCCTGAGGTATTGACTCAGGGTCAACCTCCTTGACGATTTTCAAAAGGTCGGGCCCATCCAATACATCGCTGAAGTCGACGCCCATGCATATCCCCAAAGCGAGTGAAGCTGCCACAAAGGCAACTCCTAAAGTTGAGCCTTCTTCATAAGAGATTTGAGCGGGTAAGCGGACTGCGTTGAAGTCAAAAGTGACGACAAACTCCTGGTACGCTGCCTTCCGAGGATCGCGGTAATCTGTAGATATAGCGATGACCTAATGACAATGAGTATCTTACTACGCTGTTGCAGGAGGATCACCAGGGGAAGTCTTACCCTATCGCCAATCTTCAACCGTGAGGAGGTATCGAAGACTTGGCAGACATCCCCTGAGCTCTCTCTACCAGAGAGATAAGGAAGTTCCGGGATGGCAAAATTGTAATCGGGAGCCTTCCAGTCTATGGGGTTAAGCCCTATGGCGCTTGTCTTGACTAGGACTTCCGCTTCATTTTCGAGCTTTGGGACAGGGTAGTTTTCTACCACTTGATAGGGCTGCTTTGGTCCGTAAAGAAGGAGAACTGACTGTGTCTCGGGCACAGGCTGAGACGAAGTCATGGTCGGCGCGCTCACGACACGAGGTTGGACTCTAACGGAGTGAGTGGCGGGTGCTTTGCTTCTGCGCTTCTGAACTCGGCTCGAAAACTTGCGAAACAGTGACCAACCATCCATAGTTGAATTGACTTTCTGATCAGCTAAAAAAGCAGGTAACAGAGAAAGCAAGACGACGATGATTGGATGGAATGCCGCCTCCTTGAGCAAATACAAGACGTAGCAATCTTGCCCTTTGATACTGATTGTAAGTAGATAATCTTGCCCGACTGTGATTACAGATCATCGCATCCAGTTGCTCCGAGATAAACAATCTTGCCCGAAGACGGCGCGGGACCACCGCCGATAATGGTTGACGCAAAGTTCCGAAACGCATCAGCGACTATGGCGCCTTCGAGGCTGGATATTCATCATCGCTTATTTAATCTCAAGCCCCCACGCCTCTCCGCAAGCTCCCAGACCTGGAAAACTTTCGACTTACTGTGTACAGGGCTCGCGTGTGGGCTGTGCCGATGCGCTTGCGTACGGCCTCAAGCTAACAGGTTATTGCCGGAGATCGACCTGACATGCACAAAATCTATAGAGTGGGGAACGGGGGCCGTAGGCACACATGTCCCAGACTTTTGGTGTCCCGGATTGACAGGAAGAGCCGGTTCGATGGGCGAAGGCTGCAGCATAGATGTGAACACCAAGTCGATTCGGCACATCATTTGCGCTGATATGGCGCAATTATCCGCTTACCAGGAAAACCTTCTTGGCTGCCAATGTCACAACGGCCATGGGCGAATGACAAGTTACAAAGGAACTTTTAATTTTCCGGCCGACGACATTTCCGAATTCCACGCCGGGCAGATTGGTGTCCTACTAAATGCTGCTTTCGAGGTGTATGTTGTCTTGAATTGTTCATCTTTAGAGTCAAGAAAGGCGCTGCTCGCAACCAAACGTACCATCTTGCTGTGAGATAGGATTTGGCTGGCTAGACTGCCCGATTTGTGTCAAGATGACCGAACAAAATGGCAAGGTCGGTGGGAAGAAAAAGCTCATTGTGAATGCTTTCGTTGAAATGTGTGAGTTTTGTTTGGCTTGTCAGTGTCCCTGACACAATCAGATAGCTGATGAAAGTATAGGCAGCGGGCATCAGTCACCGGGTCTCTGGAGACATCCAGAAGATCGCTCTTGGCGTTTCACCGACATTGATCACTGGGTGGAATTGGCAACCATGCTGGAGAAGGCGAGCTTTCATGGTATATTCATTGCGGATGTACTAGGTGGCTACGATGTCTATAAGCAATCGTTAGACCCTGCTATTGTGACTGGAGCACAATGTTAGTGCTGCACAGCCCTTCCCCGACGGAGGTGAAGCCTTCTGTAGATTCCAGTTGTCTACCTTTTGAACCTCTCAACATGGGTATTGGTAGCAAAATCATCGCTGAGATGTAAAATAGGGCCGGTTAATGAACCACTTGCTGTGGTGTCGGCCATGGCCGCGGCAACGAAGAACATCGGCTTCGGTGTCACAGCCTCTACCACGTATGAGGAACCCTATCATCTGGCCAGGAGGCTCTCCACTCTCGATCATCTAACAAAAGGCCGGTAAGTGTTCGCACTCCCTGGTTTATGTCTCAACAACTGAATACCCTGTGATTTGCCAGTCTCGGGTGGAACATTGTTACGAGTTATTTGGACTCTGCTGCACGTAACATGGGTCGCAAGGAGCAGCCTCAGCACGATGATCGCTACGCCCAGGCAGAAGAGTACATGACCGTGATGTATAAGCTATTTCAATCTTCCTGGCGGGATGATGCCGTGCAACTCAACCGCGAAAAAGGGATATACACGGATCCGACACTCGTACGGAGGATCGACCACCAGGGTAGATTCTTCGATGTCCCCGGACCGCACATCGTGCAACCGAGTCCTCAGCGAACACCGATGCTTCTACAAGCGGGAACTTCGAAGGCCGGGAAGATATTTGCGGCTCAGCACGCTGAAGCGATCTTCCTATCAGCCCATAGCCCCCAAGTGTGCGCAAAGAGTGTTGCAGAAGTCCGACAGCTCGCGCGCGAGCAATATGGGAGAGATCCAAACAATATCAAAGTGCTTGCGCTTGTTACTCCGATACTAGGTAGAACAGAAGAGGAAGCTCAAGCGAAGCTGCAAGACTATAGGCAGTATGCTTCTCACGAGGGTGCGCTAGCATTGTTTGCTGGATGGACCGGAATGGACTTGAGCAAGTATGGTGACGATGAAGAATTGCGTCAGGTCGAGAGCAATGCTGTCCGGTAATCATGGTGTTCCTTTCCTTTCAGGGTTGAATTGATGGCGAGGTCGCTAATCTTGTTTCATTATGCCCAGCTCAACCGTTGAAGGCTACGCCAAGTTCTCACCAAAGAACTCGAAGTGGACCAAACATACCGTCGCTGAGCATGTCGCCATAGGTGGTAACGGACCCATTCTCGTTGGAACGCCGTCTCAAGTGGCCGATGGACTGCAGCTGTGGGTAGATGAGGCAGACGTTGATGGATTCAATTTTGTAAGTTCATCATGCCATGATCGATTGGTGGATGAGACACTCATGACGAAAAACTTGTTACAGGCATATGCACTGTTTCCCGGATCATTCAAAGACATCATCGATCTTCTGTTGCCAGAGTTGAAAGCAAGAGGCATGTTCTGGGAGGGTTATCAGG
The DNA here is from genome assembly GCA_027946555.1 of Gnomoniopsis sp. IMI 355080. Classification (NCBI taxonomy): domain Eukaryota; kingdom Fungi; phylum Ascomycota; class Sordariomycetes; order Diaporthales; family Gnomoniaceae; genus Gnomoniopsis; species Gnomoniopsis sp. IMI 355080. The sequence continues at coordinate 84,974 of JAPEVC010000041.1, read as the reverse complement.
TTGAAGGGGGCACTTATCGTGAGAACTTCTACGGGTCCCAAGGCCAGAAAACGCCTTTGGACGAACATGTGGCATCAAAGTACCACTGGAGAGCCGGAGTTTCCGCTGAGGAGCACATCATTCCCAAGTAGTGGGATGCTGTCTCGCTGATGTTGCAGGTTGACCATTTGAAGAGAGGCTTAAACGATCATTCGTAGACCTGCCATAACCCGATTAAGTATGACAGACAGGATGTCAGACGTATAAGGCTGGTCATGGAACTGATATAGTACAAGCTCGCCTTACCTTGCAGGCAGATAAAGTCCCTTTGGAGACGTCAATATGCAAGTAATTTGAACCTATTCGATGACAGAGTATCATTTCCAAAATTGCTACTACCGTTGCGGGACAAAGGTCTTCGGAACTTGGACAGCTAAGAACTGTTTCCACGTCGAGGTATTAAAAGCCAAATAGGCCAGATTGAGATTGCCTGTTCTACAGAAGACCGCCACGGTAATCCCACGAACTTTGTTGCCTTTCGCTAGCCCTTTCGACGTCGACAAAATGCTCGTAGACAGCCAGACACTCTGGATTGATAACCGTGGGGCTGACGTTTACATGCTTCCCGCTCACTATCTTCTTAACCAGAATCTCTACCTTCTTCCCATTCACTGTGTAAGGAATGGTGGGCACCTGGAACATGTACTTTGGTACATGACGAGGGCTCAGTCTTAACTTGATGGCATCACTGAGTCTTCGAGCGACGGCCCGAGTAAAACTGTGTCCGTCAGCCATTTGTACAAAGAGGATGACCGACTCGTCTGCATCTCTATCCCTCCTTTGGCCAACGCAGATGCTGTCACCAATCGCCGGATCCGACTCGACAACATTATAAATCTCTGCGGAGCCGAAGCGAACACCGCCGGGATTCAACACACCATCTGACCTGCCATGAATCACAAAACCGCCGGTCACCGGGTTTATCGATACGAAGTCTCCTTGGTTCCACACAGGATATGCCTCGGACGACTGCCGTTCTTGTCGAAGCGTGGACACAGCAGCATACTTTGTAAAGTACGAAGTCTTGTATATGTTGCCCGTCGGGTCGTCCCAAAAGAAAGAAGGCTCGCTCGGCCAAGCCTGCGTGCAAACGAGCTCGCCCGCCTCCCCAGTGTCCTTGATGGACACCCCACGGTCGTCGTCGACGTCGAATATGTCCACGGCCATGCCCAGGCTGGGAGCCTGGATTTCACCAGCGTGCAGTGGCATTGTGGGGACACCCGACACAAGTGAGCATGCGAGATCCGTGCCGCCGCACGTCGAGTTAAGGAAGACATGTGGTGGAAAGCCCTGGTCGTAGAACCACTCAGCCACGTCAGCGGTGAGGACACTGCCGGTGGAAACCACAGTCCGTAGACTCGACAGTCCAAGCAGTGCCCTTGGACTCACGCCCTGCTCTTTTAGCAGAGACAGGAACTTTGCGGATGTCCCGAACACATTGACCTGTAGCTTCTCCACCAGTCTGAGCAAAACTAAAGGATCGGGAATCATGGGTGACCCGTCGTAGACGACGACCTTGCCTCCGAATGAGAGTGACACAAACACGAGGGCCCACATGATCCATGCTGTCGTTGTGTACTGCAGAACCGTGTCCCCTCTCTGGATGTCGTAACTCAGATACGCGTCTTTGGATGCCGATAACAGGAGTCCGCCAATGGTGTGGACGATACATTTTGGCGGGCCAGTGGTCCCAGATGAGTAGACGATGAAACCAGGGTGGTTGAAAGGCAGCTGGCGAAACTGCAACTTCCTATCACGCACGCCTTTAGACAGGAATTCATTCCAAGGCATCAATTTGGCCTGAGATTCAACCTCCTCTGAGATAGATCTGAACTTGTCGCCCTCCATCCCAAGGTCTTCCTCCATATCTCCAACGACAACGACAGCCTCTAGTTCTGCCGTCTCCTGCATCAAGACCTTAGCCCAAATCCGATGCTTATTAAGAAGATACCTCAGTTTCCCATTGTACACTACCCTGTTTTCACAGAACACCATCTTCGGCCGTATCTGTCTGAGGCGGCTGAGTATTCCGTCCACGCCCATGTCGGGCGACGAGCTGGACCAGATAGCGCCTAAGGACAGGGCTGCTAGACAAGTTACAATTGTTTCGAGTCGATTCGAGATGACGGCGGCGATCCTGTCCCCAACGTCGACACCCCGGGATACCATGGCGCTGGCAACGCGAGCGACCTGACTGCGCAGCTCTTTCCACGTCACATTGCGCACATTCGCTGCCCCTTCGGACGCTACGTAGAGGATAATATCCTCAGAACTGTATTTGGCGAAAATATTCTCGGCAAGATTCATCTGGAGATCTGGAAAGAAATGTGGAGGTGGGTACATGGGAGGCATGTGCATATGCCACTGCTCTCATAGATCATCAGCGAAATTATGCCATCACCTAGGACAGTACCAACTGAACATCCTCAAAAGAGCTAACCTTGATGGAGAATGTACCCTGTGGTTTAGTATCTGACTTGATGCCCATGAACTCAAAAAGGTCCAACCAGAACAGTGGCGCTGTGTGCGGTCCTGTGGACCACTCCCAGAGAGCCAAGTAACAGTTGATGTTTGTGCCATGCTTGGCATTGATTTTTTCTGTGAATGCCTTTAGATTCTTACCTGACGATGGCAAAGGCTTCCACAACAGACGAGGACTGTCTCCTTTGAACATGATAACAAATAAGTGCTAGTTGCAGAGTGCAGTTGTACAGTAGAGCTGAAGCTACTCAGGCAAGCTGGTGAGCAGACGAGTAGTGCACAGTACCTACTGAGAATTAATCATTGATCTAGAGAGGCTTCTCATATTCATGTAAGCATTGCGTACTAAATCGTTATGGCGCTTGTAGTTCATCTCTATACATTATCACCTACTTTTGGGCTTTAGGGCTTCGTCGGTCCCTCACGCGGCGCCTATTTTACGCAGCCGGAAGTTCTGTTTCCGCGGGCCGGGACATGATACAGCCCGCAAGAGCCGCTCTAGGAAGTAGGTACCATAGGTACTTTGAGGTACACAGGCCCCCAGCTTGATTCCAGTGATATTGTACCAGCGTAGTCGAGATCTTGTAAGATTTCTGCGTTCAAGTGTGTTGATATTTCCAGATCTTGTTCTTCCAGAAATGGGTTACAACACTGCTTCCGCAGAATGGCCAACAGCTGCAGAAGTACCGCAGCCTGTCAAGCAGCTGGTCGATAGATTATATTGTCTCCTGGATGATGACGGATCAGATGTAGGCAACCTTTTGGCCGATGAAATCTTCACCCCGGATGCCGTGGCTTATTTCGGGGGGCAGCCATCCAGGGGAACTAAAGGTAATGTTGCCGAACCAGCTCTTTTGCCACTTGGGCAGCCTGGCAAAAATGGGAAAGACTCATCATATTGCTAGAAATTCGAATCTCCCGGATCAACGCTTGGAAGGCGATCGAAACCCGGAATCACAAGGTGCTGAAAGTATACACCGCCAACTCTGACGCCAGTGACTTGCTATTCGTAGCCCATGTCACCATGAGCCTGCGGAATGGGAAGCAAGTCGAAGGAGAGTTCGCGGGCCGCCTGATTGTGGCTGATCCACAGACACCGAGTCCTAGGCTCAAGCTCTACCAAGTTTGGGGTGTACGTATCCGCGCTTATGAATCAAACAGGACCAGACCTGTCGGCAAGCTCTCTGACTCTCGTCACTAATACTGAAGCAGGATTCGTCGGCATTGGTCAAAGCACTGTCCTCGTAATGTCTAGTCAAGCTCATGGCCCTCCGGTCAAATGAGAAAGAGTTTATGTAAGACCTGTCAAATCTGTGTGCTGAGAACACGGATGCGGGATTCTCACTGTTTTGCGAGGTCGGCTGTGTGATTGGACTGACGGCGGAACTTATCGACACTTACTACTCCGTATGTCTGATGAAGTGGCACTTTTGTATCAATTTGTCCTGATATAAATCTTACAAAACATGGAGGATTTACGGACAGGTCTGATAATCACTGCGCTAACTGGACTTGGTCGTGTACGAGGTCATGAGTGTTCATTTTCTGCTGAGCTGTATGCACAGCATTATAAATCAGAGGTCAAGAAGCCTTGTTACACCGCATACCCAATTTATAATTGATAGGTCATGGCCCGCTCTCGAAGCTATGGCTGAAAAAGGTGTTGACTCTGATTGGCGAAGTGTCCCGTTTCACCCGGGACTCTCGGATCATAAATCGCCGTTGATTTCCAAAAATTACCAGAGTCCGTAGTCAAATATTCCATCATCGGTGAAGGTATATATAGCATGTCTGTCATTACCATGATGCATCACTTCAACCTCTAAGTCACCAATGTCCACAAAAGTGACATCCCCAACAATACTAGGCAAATATGGCCATTGATACTTTCACTGAGAAGGTTTTGTCCCCGACGGCACTCGCCCACGTCGTCTTACAAACGTCACAATTTAAGCCTATGGTAGCATTCTACAAGGCTTTCCTGGGAGCAAATGTGACCTACCAGAATGACGCTCTCTCGTTTCTGACTTATGACGAGGAACACCACCGAGTGGCCATCAGCTACGTGCCCGGAATTACACCCAAAATACCCGCTTCTGCCGGACTGGCTCACATGGCCTTCTCGTTCAGGAGCCTCAACGATCTCATGCAGGCTTATAGTCAGAGAAAAGCCAGAGGTATTTTGCCCATCTGGGCAGTCAACCACGGTCCCACGACAAGTATTTACTATCAGGATCCAGACGGCAACCAAATAGAGACACAAGTCGACAACTTCGCTACAGTGGAGGAGGCAAATGCGTTCATGAGAAGTCCAGAATTCGCAGAAAACCCAATTGGTGCTGATTTTGAACCGGAGGAGTTGATCAGAAGACTCGAGAATGGTGAGGATCTAGAGGTCCTGAAGAAAAGAGCGCGTGTTGGCCCGCGAGGTCTCGAGTCTATTCCAACTCCCTCTCAGCCCGATGTTCGTGAGAACTACGATCTGATGGATGCTGGGAGCAGTTGAAAACGTATTGTCAACAACAGCAGCAGCAACAACGACCAAAAAAATAACAAACAAAAACAGTCCATAATTTTCCAACATTGAAGTCGAAGCGTAAGAGCGTATTGATGATGTATATGTTTCCCGAATTTAAGTACTATAAGCGGTTTTTGTAAAAACCCCCTGCTCGTGCATCCGAGCAAATAGGCGCAGCCAAACGAGTCACTTGATGTAGTACCTGTCGACTTTAGTCGCATACCACCCATTACCACGTGCTCGGTAGAGATCGTGCAAGTGTCAATGAAACACCATCCTCATCAAGGTCAAAATCCATGCCCCGGGCCGCCTAGAGTCAAAGTAATCATGCCATCGACATGATGATTGGGGATCAAGGATACGTCTAGATCCCTGTGCTTCCATTCGGTATTTTGAACGAGGAACTTCAGGCGTACTGGTCAATATTTCCAGCAGTCATGACAATGTTTCGATGGAAAATGCGCCTGACCGGTACGATGCCCCGTTGGTGACTCCGCGGCCCGGGTACTCGACAGGAACACCCGAAGCATTGGTGCAACCATCATTAGGTGAGATTCTAGCTACAATCACCGGGTCAGTGTCATTACAAATGTCACAAATTATTTGAACATTCCGCCATCAGATGAGTACTGAGAGACTGACACCACGATCTAGAATCTATCTGTGATATCACTTTAGTGCTTAGAGGAGCCAGGGACGGTCTTGGAGAAGTGCCAGCTTGAGACGGACAATTCTCTCGGAAGAATCGAATAACATCGCCACAATGGTTGATTGGAAGAAGGAGGTCCGTCTACTTGGCTTCTTTTACAGGTCCTTCCCAAGTTAGCTGACATTTGGTCGAGCAGACCGACTGGACAACGATCGAAGCCCTCCATGGGGATCTTCCCTCTCCACCAACGAAGGTGAGTCGTATACTTACCAATGTGTCTTGTACCACAAAATCATTCTGACCTCATCTTCTATGTTATTGCAGTACCACAATCCCGGTCTTCTGTCTGTAGAGCAAGAGATACTCGACTGGTACAAAACGTTTGGCAACTTCCTAAATGTCGTTGCACACTCTGATCCCGGACGAGGCAAGGACTTTTTTGAAATGAAGGACTACTCCATCTTCGACCTCATGGGAACGCTCAAGCGACCAAATCTCGAACCGCACTACGATCATATCACGCCTTACCTTGGCAAAACCAATCAGTCCTTCCGGGACGTGGAGATTGTCGCTATTACGCCGGAGTGTGGCTACATTACAGCGTTGCAGCGTGTGCATGGCACGGCCACTGACGGAAATCCATATGACATGACATTCCGGTCGACGTCGATAGCAAGGAAGATTGAAGGGTTGTGGAAGCTGGTTCACGAGCACTATTCTTTCCCCGTGGATATGGCGACGAAGGTGGCTGACTTCACCAGCTCCCAACTGCTCTCTGAGAACGTCGAATTTCAGAAGAAGCAATAGATCTCTGGTCTGCATGTGGGTGAAACACTTTGTTGTTCGAAACGAGTCGGCCGCTGAAATGATGGACTTAGGGTTCCATGCGTCTACCCACTGCATTAGAGTCTGACGATTTTTTCTCGCATTGTATTTACGTAGACCAAAGTGATCCCACTGTCTAGTGTGAGACACCGTAATTTGCATCAAGATTGTTTCTCAGTCCAACGAAGGTCGTTCCCAAATTACCTGCAGAGTGCCGTATATGTATTGGAACTTGAAAAGACAGTTGAGGTCTTCCTGCGTCCAAAGAAAGAAAAAAGACGGCAGCTTCTATTGTATGATGACACCATTATGAGAATCAGGAGGAGGGACACCAAATCCAGGAGTACATCCATATGATTACGGCCGAGATCTCTAGAGCCACTACCCAGGTACCTAATGTCCTTCCCAGTGCCGTTAGAAGACACCGGTTATGTTCCCCTCGCTGCCTGTCGCCCGCTTTGCCAAAGGCATATTCGGCTTTCTTTCACTTGACTTTGCCATTTGGTTGGCTTGCTCGATTCTCTGGCAGTGTAAAGGACATGATCCAGACCCCAGTAACCAGAAGCAAGAATGTAATTATACCAGCAGGGTAAGTCACGGCATACCCCTTCTCAGTGCTTAGGGCGATCCACATGGGAAAGGCAAATGCCGCGTGCGAAAGCCCGAACGAAGAAGCAGATGTGGTGACGATGGCGTACTTCTTCCAACCACTCAGGTAGGGGCTGATTAGTCTGATGATTGTCGCCGACACGATCGGAGAGGTGGCGTTGACACAAGGGAACCATAGCGGGAAGCCATATATCTGGAACGGATGGTGTCCGTAATAAGTGTAGATGCCAAAGTAGAGGGGCGGATACTCCAGAAGTAAGTTGATACCAATATATTTGGCCCAAAGCATCCAAAGATCCGACCTCGTCGTTCTCGGATTTCGCAGCATAGACAAACACCAGTAACCCATGCCGCCGACAAACCAGCCATAATTGAGTGGCACAAAGACAGGCACGGGCCGACCCATCCACTCATATCCTATAATTTGGCCGGCTCTCGGAAAAAAGCAGCCCCCCAGGACGTCGACGACAGGCTCGAATGACGAGGCGAGGAAGCCTCCAACGAACATAAGAAGGGCTGCCGGATCACCATTCCTCAGCATCTTACGAAAAGCGAAAATCAGGTACGGAAGAGCAGGGAGGTCTGCCAAGACGGTGAAGAAGATCTGTGTGTTGTACGGCATGACCATGTCCGCCGGTGGGCGGCTAGTTGTACCGGGAACAAACATGTTGAGTGCGGTCCTACCTGTCAGTACAGGCAAGAAGCGGAAGGTGACAAGAATATAATCGATTCGAATTATTTGGTGTTGTTCCAATTTTCTTGGATAGTGAAGTCCTTGGTGTAGACGTGGAATAGAGTGCCCAAGTTGGTGGTATATATCTATCAGCGCTCTTCGGTAGAATGATCGTATTGACTGCCCTGGGCAGAGGAGAGATTAAACAGAAGATATAAACAAGGTTGGGCATTAATAGATGAGTAAAAGATTATAAGCTTGGATAGCAAAATTACGTCGTAATTGGTCAGATTATACCTAGGTAGCCGAAGTATTCATCATGTATTGAACTAGGAACGAAATCATACAGATAGAAAGGATTAGTTCAGTAGATTCAACAGTAGCTTCATCACAAGAAACTACCTAAGTACGAAATGAACGTTCCTGCTGAGTGATATCAATCAAAAGACTTGTAGAATCTATCAAAACGGCAAAGAGTATTCCTTTACCCACCGGGATGGATGCTAGCTGACCACACCCACTGGCAGCGATGCTCTAATTTGCCGTGTCCGCGGGACGGCGGATGGGTTTTCTCCGTCTCCGGGGAAGTTGACGAGAACCATAGTCATTGTTTCGGAACCGGGCCCCAAAGAATGCAACCAATTGCCTCGTTTGTTGCATTTTGCATTGGTTCACGTATCTATGGATCAACTGAAGTCAGTAAGCAAAGGGGATAAGAACGTGCAGGCAAGGAAAATGACATGTTCAGCCCAGACTGTATCTTACACAATTTTCGAGCTCTACAATTAGTCACTGTATCCATCGAGATCTGAAAATATGCACGTGATGAAATGTTACAGATCTATAGTATGATGAAGCTTCTACGACTCGTATAGAGTACCTAATGTGATCAGGGACCAGCGGGCTTTTATAGCTGCTCTTCTCTTCTTTACTTGTTAGCTTCCGGAAAGTTTTCTTTCAGCTACCTGTTCATTCCATAAGCACAGCCACTTCATAATTAACTTGAGATGCACCTATTGAGCAAGCCTGAAGCCTTGCCATCTGTACCATCTTATACAATGGAATCTGTCCAGTCCTTCCTATCAATTACTAGCAACTGGTACCAAAATCTGTCCATTGCCATTGTATGTTTTGCGTGTTTATTCAACAAAAGTACAAATGTGTTAATCTTAAACGCAGTCATTTGTACTCATTCTTCCGGTGGTGTATAGACTTGCAACGTACGACAAGAGACGCAAGTTGTTGCCGCCCGGCCCAAGAGGCTACCCATTCGTTGGAAATTTGTTGGCATTCGCAGATGCGGACAGAATCCCGCAAGTCATATCGGAATGGGCGAAGAAGTACGGCCCTATTGTACATGCCCGGGTTGGTGTCTCAGATTGGATTTTTGTCAACAGCCCCGTTGTCGCAAAGGAGCTGATGGACAGGCGAGGCGCCAAGTACTCCGACCGCCCATATATGCCTATGGCCTTCGACGTGACATCAAACCAGAACAGAATTATCTTTATGCCATACGGAGAAAAATGGAGACGCGTGCGATCGATCAGCCAAGCTGCTCTGAGCATCACTACGGCCGCAACGTACAAACCTATCCAGGATTTTGAATCCAAGCAGGTTCTCTACGATTTCCTACACGCGAAAGATGATCAGGCCTTCTACGACATCAACCGTAGATACTCTGCCAGCACTATTATGACCGCGACGTACGGACACCGGGTTACTGACTGGAACGACCCTATCGTGTCGAGGATCTATACAGTCTTGGAACATTTCAGCCAGATGGCAGAGCCAGGCGCTTGGCTGGTCGACTCGTTTCCTTTCCTTGTCAATTTGCCATCATGGATGGTCCAGAATTGGCGGAACATTGGGCGGAGTTGGTTCGAGTACGACTCTAAGGTCTATCTCGACATGTACCTCGACCTCGTCGACAAGATCAAACAGGGCAAGGCCCCTGATTGCTTTATCCGCGACGTCTATGAGAAAATCCAGTCTTCTCCTGAGAAGAATGGCATAAGCGATGAGCTCGCTGCGTACGCAGCTGGGTCGCTTGTCGAGGCAGGGAGTGAGTCCACGTCGACAGTCATCAACGCATGGATCATGGCTTGCCAATTGTTTCCGGATACTGTCCGGGAAGCTCAGAAGGAGCTCGACAACATAGTAGGCCCCGAACGGATGCCGAATTTTGAGGACGAAGTCCATCTGCCTTACGTACGTGCCATGGTCAAGGAAACACTTCGTTGGTGGCCAATCGTTAAGCCCGGCATGCCTCATTCTGTCACAGAGGATGATTGGTATGACGGCTACTTCATCCCAAAGGGTAGTGTCGTGGTTTTGAACTGGTGGTAAGTGAGAAAATATGAGACTCGATGTACTAGGCACTGCTTCCACCTCTCGACAGTCCGGCAATTGAGCAGTTTGGACAGACGAGGCGTGAAGCTGACTCAAAATCTATTTAGGGCCATACATTTCGACGCGAACCGATGGAGTGACGCGCACGTCTACGATCCCAGCCGTTATCTCGATGACCCTCACACAACGGCTGAGTGCGTCAACCTGGCCGACGCCACGAAGCGCGACCATTACGCCTACGGTGCTGGGCGTAGGATCTGCACAGGCATGCATCTCGCGCAGAATTCCCTCTTTATCAACATGGCGCGAACATTGTGGGCGTTCAATATCAAGCGCGCAGTTGACGCGGACAGTATAGAAATCCAGCCTGTGGTGCAGTCCGAGCAGGGTTTCATCAACACGCCTGCCAGGTTCCGTGCCGTGCTGGAGCCGAGGAGTGAAAAGCATGCTGAGATGGTGGAGAGAATGTGGCTGGATGCAAAGGCTACTGGTGTAACTTGGTCAAGGAAGAAGAACTTCTCGCGCTGAAAAACGTGCCACTTTGCACAGCTACCCTTTGTTGATACTTATGGAGACGTTAAGTCCAAACACCTAGGCATTCAGGAGAGTAAAGATCCTCCCTAGGTAATAATGGACCTTTCGCATACCAACCTTGGAACAAGTCACCCCAGTTCTAGTACATTTATCTCAGCAAAGAAACTCAACCCGCTTATCGCATACCTACCTTGGTAGGTACCTAGGTAGACAAGAATGTTTATATGGCACATCAAGAAGAATGTTTGGCTATTCACTGGCTTTGCACAAACACAATACACTTAAGAAGTGTAGTCTGTGGAAAACAACATGCATGTCCGAGAGTTGAGACGTTCAGACTGCAATTACTAGGTAACTACTGCTGAAACTCCCCCATATTTTCCATCTTATATTCGCTGGTTTGTGTAGTTATGATACCGCCAGTCATGCTAAAGGCTGGAGGAATCTTTTCAGGACCGTTGAAACTGCTTTGGTCGGGAATGCCGTAGTGATAACCGACGACAGTTTCGACGATTCTGCGTGCCTGAGTCGCATCTTTGACAGAGTCGCTTCTCCAAGCTACATGGTGATCTGGACGAACGAGAACAAGTCGCTTCTCCCAGAGTTCTGCTGCGTGACCCTCATTTGCCAAGCAAACGACGCTTAGCGGCACGTCCAGAATCTTCGCGGCTTCGGCTAGAAGCTGACCGTCTCGCCTATAATTGGTCTCATCTCTGGCAACTTCGAATTCCACCAGAGTGAAATACTTGCCAAGCTTATCGAATATGGCAGAGCCATCGTGGAGAAAGACATGAGGCGGACGCCCCCCTGGCCATGTGGTGGGCTTGTAATTGTGGGCGTCCCAAGGCGGTTCACTTGCCTCTGGTTTTGCGCCGGCCTCCGGGAAGCAGACAATTTCTGACTTGTACCGATACCCCATCTCAATACCCAAATCTGCATTCTCCCCATCGTTGTCCTGGTAGTGCTTGTGGACCTGCTCCTTCAGTTCCTTGCCTTGTTCCGAACCCTCCTTCTCGAGCTCATACGCTCTGCCCTCACCGAGCAATGCCGCAGCTTGTAAGTGTACGTTCAAATGGACACCAGACCTTTCGACGTTGGTAATGGCGATGGGTCGACGCTCTTGCTCGTACGAGTACAACAGACCTGGGCGACCCCAGCCCTTGATTACAGCAGCGAGCTTCCAACCAGCGTCGAAAGCATCTCCCAGCCCTGTATTCATCCCGTAGCCGCCCGCGGGGATATTCTGGTGTGCCGCATCCCCTGCGAGTAAAACACGCATTTCTGGTCCAGAAAAGCTACGCGCCACGGCGATGCTCGGTCGGTAGGTGGACCGTACGAGGATCTCGTCGATTTGTATCTTGTATGGCTCGCCGAGTCCCCCAAGGACAGTGTAAACTGCTTCCTCCGAGGATATGGAAGATGGATCGGTCCCTGGAGCAATGGGATAGTGTATTGTGAAGATCTGTACGGCGTTAGGAAGGGCCTGTCTGCTTGACACTACAATCTGGCATCGACTGTTTGAATACTCACTTCGTTTGCATCTTGCGAGATGGCTGCTCCCCCAAACTCGCCATCTTTGAGAAAGAAGATATGCCAAAAAATCCCCTGTTTAAACAGCTTTGCAATATTTTGTGACTTAAAATGAATCAAGAGGAAGGAAGCTGGCCTGAAAGCTTATTAGCCGTCGTGATTCTCCAAACTGCAGATGATCCTTCTTACACTGGGCCGCCATCCAGGGGAATGCCGAGTGCGCGTCGACACCGACTTGAAGCCCCATCACAAGCAACGGCATGTCTTGTTTTGAAGCGATGTGGCTGTGTTTCTGTTCCAGATCCTCTGCTGACATCCGCCTCCACTCCCTCGGACGTCTCTTTGATAGTATTCAGTCTCCAGCCAAAGCGAACATCGATCAAGGGGTTAGCCTCGCACACTTTCTTCATCCAAGCCTCGAAAATCTCCTGTGACAGTCGCTGGTAGGGCTCCAAGGGCTGCGTGCCATCATTCCGAGACTTGATCCTCTCCCAGTATTTGTCCACTGAAGGGTGTTTCCATGCCGTGACTGGGGCTGTGGAACTGAGTCCCGTGGACATGAGCACGTTGTAAGGTGTGCTGGGTGGCACACCTAAGAGAGTATCTGGCATTAGAGAGGTCTATCCTATCTACGAAGTTTGGGGACTCAGTATACGCAAACCATCCTACCTTGACGCCGAAGCTCCTCGGCCAATCCCAATTTTCGAAAGAACTCCATGGAACGGACGTTGGTCAGATCCATTTTTGGCCATCTTCGTAGAAATTGGTGAGCTTATCAGGGCCTTCCTTCTTCTTTTTTTGGTCTTTGCAGAGCTATCAAGCTTCCCTGAAATGAGACATACCTCGTAGTATCCAAGTTTCTCTCGATGATGACTGATGGAACGCCATATGACGCAAGTACAACAGCCATCAGCAGACCGACTGGACCACCTCCAACGATCAAGACACAGTCATCTCCCAACGTCTCTTCTGTCATTGTCCCCGAGGTATGTTCAAATATGGCTGACTTCTTCGTCATTACGGGCTGTTCTGGTTCTGGTCTTGGCTGTACTTAGTCTTAGGGGGAGGACGGGCGCAAGACCCAGGTCGGAGCAATGCTACCTAATCAGAAACTTTGTAGACGCGTATGTGCCAAGTTGAAACGAAGACGTGGAAAATTCAGGGACACATAGCACTATCACCGTTGTTTGTGGGGCAACACAGGCCGAGAAAGTGCCGCCCAGATCATCAGATCCTCGGCCGCGGATGATCAGGCCCGAGAGTGAATGCAAGCTCAGGGTACGAGACGTACCATACGTACAGCACAGTGCCTGGCCCGTGGGAGAACATGACAACGGCTCCGGCCTAGACACATCCCCCTTTACAATAGACTACAGAATACTCCGTACCTGCACGAGTTCTTACAGCCACAGTCATCCGTGAGCATGTACTTGCGACTACTTATGATTGTGATTTCGCGGCATTCTTGGCGGCTACTCGTTTTTTGTTTTTTTTGGCACCAAGACGTTGTATATATATTAGACATTCACAATCAGTGCTGAAGCTTGCCGCGCTCTGTTTCTGTCACCCGGAGAATCGGCTCCAGCACGTTCTTGATCATGTCCGGCGGTGCTGCAGTACCTTTGGCTGCCTCCCCATTCTCCATGCCCGCAGGTGGTTGAATGTTCCATTCTGGAATTATCCGCGTGCCTCCAATTTTGGAGACTTCTAGAACCGTTCCGCCATGGATTTCGGGTGACTCGATTACCTCGTCGATTGCGGTTGCCACCTCTTCACTCGTTATGGAGATGTCATCTGTAATTCCATATCGTGAAGCAGACCCCGGTGTGCCCACGGTCCAAATAGGTGTCTTTACAATGCTGCCTCAAGGTTTAGCGACGGTTGACAACATGGCCGTGGCCAGTCGAGCGAGCTTACCCTGGACAGACACAAGCAATTTTGACGCCCTGAACCTGCTCAGCATCTCCCATGCTCCGGGCGAACCCCACAATTGCGTGTTTCGTAGCACTGTAGATCGGGGCAGAGTAATGTTTGCTGTAGCCCGCGATAGAAGAGACCAGCACTACAACGCCTTTCTTGTTTGTTCCAAGCAGAGCGCGTAGGGCCAGACGCGTGAGCCTGATCTTGAATTCGGCAGATCAGATTAATGCAGTCGATCCTCTGGACAACGGTATTCGATACTTCAACTAAATACTGACCGGATGGTTTACATTGATGTCCACGTGAGCATAGCCGTTGGCATCCATGGGCTCTGGATCACTCCAGAAATTTGAAAACGGCTTGAGAGTCAATCTAGGAAATTCTGGACTCTTCTTTTAGCCGATTAGTGGGGTGAGACGCCTACTCACTGGCTCGAAAACTCCTGCCGAGGCAACATAGACATCAGGCACATCTCCCAATTTCTCCAGCGACGTATCAATTATACTCTGAAGATCCTTCCATTTCGTGACATCGCACGGCTTGAAGATCAGATTTTGATCAGACTGCATCGCTCTCTCGGCCTCTTTTGTCAGGCGCAAGTCGGCGATTATGACTGTTCTGGCTCCTTTCTCTCGTGCGAGGAGGCTATAAGAGAGCCCGATGCCTAGTGCGATTATAGTTTTTATCAGCCAACACAGATGGCAGATGAGGAGTTCTCGTAAGGGAGACCAAACCCGGGGGCTTTCTTACCTGATCCTCCTCCCGTCACGGCCACAATCTTGTTCTTCACAGAGAATTTTTGTGGGGGCATGTTCACTATCAGCAAAGATTCAAGATCAACACTATGATTTCCAACAAGTTTCAGTGTCTGCTAATGTTGTTTAACTACCTGGGCATGTATATTGTCTGATGTGTAAGTTGACATTGTGCTTCTCAGGCCGGATTCCACGGAAGCTATTCGACAAGTTCCCGGATTTCACGAGCTCCTCCCGTAGCTCATGGATACCTTGCAAGGTACCAGGGGGTTTAAGCAGGCACTCTACTCTACACCACCTTCAGAAGCTCACCAAATTCAGTCGTCTCCAGCGCTAATCCTTTGCCATCAAGGCCTCACAAACACCTATGTCAGACAACATTTTCCATTCTGGCAGATATTGCAGACCTCGACATGGTCTCCTTGTACTGGGGCGTCGTGATCCTCGCAGCAGCACTGTTGCTAAGACGGTTTCTGCAGTACGGCATGCGAACAAAAGACTTTCCTCCAGGTATGCCACGAGTACTCAAACTGGTTCTGACGCACTCGAAGACAAGCAACTCAGCTTGTTAATCATATCCAGGGCCACCGACAATGCCTCTGTTGGGGAACTTGCTGGATATGCCTACCAAGAATTTCCATCTTGGTTTGCAAAAGTTGGCCCATCCATGTAGGTAGATTTTCTATCAGGTTGAGACTTCGCGGCTCACAAGCAAACCCGAACACAATCAATGGCCTCGCGTAAAATACTCACATTTATTGACTGGCAGACGGCCCCATTATGGGGATGAAATTAGGGGGACAGAACATGATCCTTTTGAATGACCCTGTCGTGGTTCGAGACCTGATAGAAAAGAGACAGACAAACTACTCTTGTCGTCCAGATCTCTACATACGCAGCTTCGGCGACAATTTGAATATTGCGATGCGCGAGTATGTCATATGATTTCTCTTCTTAGGCTCCAAAGACATGTCCATTAGTATGCTTGAAGCCCCTGAATCTGAAATTGAATCAGCAACGACGAAGTTTGGCGCCGGCAAAGGAAAATGTACCACGTTCGCCTGAATGTGAAGTCAGCAGACCGGTATCTTCCTTATCAAGTAAGCATTGGAACCGTAAATGCCAGACAAATGTATTTCTCACAGGTCACCTCCAGACATTCGACAGTCTGCAATTACTTCATGACGTTGCTACCCAACCCGACGACTGGGTGGGACATGTGCAACGTTATACAGCTAGCGTCTCCACAGCTTTGTTATATGGATGGCGTACGCCCAAGACCGGTACGGGGTACGTGAAAGATTTACTCACGGTAGGCAGAACCGTCCTTGCCCCCCACCCCCCCTAACCGACTGTCTCCAATGGCAGTCTTCGCACTTGAGTGCGTAAAGTGACATGAAACAGTGGATGGAAGTCACTTCGGAAGCGGTGAACTTTAACCTCGTTGACTTCTACCCGTTCCTTCGTGTGATCTACGATCTTGCCCCCCAGTGGCTTCTTCCGAGCAAGCACAAGCTTCACGAACTCGAAAATCTGGAAAATCGAGTGTTTTTCGATCTTCTCAATCGTGCTAAAGACAAATTAGCGACTGGAAACGCTTTTCCCAGTAAGTTCAGCTTTGTGAGGGCAGTCATTGATACCGCAGCCCGTTTGTGAGTTTGGCATATGCAGCTAACTAGTTCGATTCTCACATCCAGGCTTCATACAGGACATGCTCGAGGACAAAGATGATGATAGACTAGACGATCGCCAGATCGCAAACAACGCTGCGCACGGTTTTGGCGCAGCCATGTGAGAAGCCTCGCGCACATCCACTCAATTTCCTATCCCACATGGGCTGACCAAACTAGGGACACCTCAGCGAACACAATCATCGGCTTTGTCAAGGTCTGGTACCTCGCCCTCAGCACATATGGAACTACTGATCCTTTGAGAGCGAAACTGACGTCCACTTAATTTTGATACAAAAGGCCATGGTGCTCTTTCCGCACGTCCAAGAAAGGGCCCAGGAAGAGCTTGACAGAGTTATAGGAAAAGACCGACTGCCTTTATGGGAAGACAGACCGGACCTGCCGTACATCCGTGGGGTCGTCGAGGAAACGCTGAGATGTGAGTTGACTGTGAAATGAAGTCTACTAATGCCATGATAATTTGACAAAGCATCAATCAGGGGCTCCCAGCCCAATCAGCGGTGCTGTACCGCACGCAGCAAAAGAAACTGATACCTACAATGGGAAGACGATCCCAAAAGGCTCGATCATGATGATGAATGTGGGTTATCCGGCCTCTCTCTGACCCATGATAGATCTCTTCTCGGCAGTGACAGTACCCTAGGGTACCTATACTAACAGGCTGAAAAAGGTCTGGACTCTGAACCATGATCGATTTGAAAATCCACGGGATTTCGACCCTTTGCGCTTAGACCCCGAATTTACTCTAATGGAGAACAACGCAATCAGTCAGGAGTCGACAAGGCGTCTTCACTTCACTTTTGGTGCCGGCCGACGAGTCTGCCCGGGTTTTCACGTGGCTGAAAGAAATCTTTTCATGGCAATCTCGCGGATGCTGTGGGCGTTCAATATTAGAAGGAAGCGTGACGTTCACGGAAATTTTTCCCATATTGATCGCGATGCAATCTACCCTGAGGGTGGCCTCATAGTCAGACCGGAAGACTTTGAGTAAGCTCATCCATTGCTGTTCCTCCGCCTGACCCCCTTTCTGCACTGCTTAGTCTGCCAAATCTTCCCCACCCCACACAGTCCTCCCCTAATGAATACAGTCAGTAAACAAGGCGTTCTGACGTGAGCGATGTAGATGTACAATTGTACCTCGAAATTCGATGCGGTTGAGCCTCATTGTTGACACTTGGAAAGAGGCAGAGAAGAGTCTTGATTCCGAGGGTAACTACAAGGAAGAGTTCATCGAGGCAGCATTTATGAAAAGAACGAAGTAGCAACACTGATTCTAAGCCATGGGATATTATGGGTTCGAATATTTTGTTACAATCTCGGGGATTGGTACAAGTGCAGATACCTGGGTATTTCAGAGGCAGAGTCCAGGTCACCTTGACTCTCAACATAGCTACAAGGCATTGGAAATAACTTTCAGACTCGGCTGTTGTAGGCTATTTAAGGTTAACTTTTCACAATTCGAAGGACGCAATATATTCGGCTTTGTCGAAAGCGATCTGTAGGAATCAAGGCGTCCAGTTACATTTCCTAGCAAAAGATCAAAGGTCTTTAGTGTCTGGTTGTTTAAAGACCAGAGCGGGCATTCGCATAGGGTGCACCAACATGCCGCAAGATTACTGGCTGAATTGTAGTGAATATATGATAGGCTTTAGCTTCAAGACACACGGCATTAGATTATTCTTCGCCACTATGAGTCACTACAACGCTGACACGGATCTTAATGCAGTTGTTGGTTCCAAAATGGAAAATTTGCCTCTGACAGTTTGGGGGAGGGCTTGAAAATAATTCACTACCTAGATACAACTTGGATACCACATGATACAGGTCTCCTGCGACGCATGGCAGTTGCCTATCGTCCATTCGATTTGACCCCATGGTCTCGCGTCTTGTAGAAGTCCGTGTCTACTTTTTTTCCTTCATATGCAAGCATCGATTCGATGGTCCAGTCTTCGTGTACAAAGCCATGAGGCACATTTGTCGAAGTAAATGGCGTGCCATGTTGTAGATGGGCTACTACTGCGTCGAAGTTTTCCTGTGCATATTCTCGTGCATCTACGCCGAGAAGCCAAGCGGGCTGTGGAAGCCTTAGAATACTTGGGTCTACGGCCACTGCTTCCCAGTCGGTTTGGTGCCAGACGTGACGTGTCTCCCAGCCCATGCGCTGTGTCAAACTTGTCCTCTCATACCTGTATGGTCGAGCAATAATATATTAGCTCTGATCAAACGTCTCATCCAGGCTCAGCTAACCTCAACATATGGTATACTTTCAGAGCCAGTGGCACATCTGCCTTGCCTACCCTCTCCAGAGTAACTCCTATCGTCGCAGCATCTTCAATTGCTTGTGCTGCACCGGTGCCGGCTGTGGGAAGGTGAGGGTGTGCTGAATCTCCAATCAGACATACGCGGCCACCCTCGGAAACCCATTTCGCGACAGGATCACGCCACAACAGTTTATAGTCTATGAGAGCATCCGGAGGAATATGTGATATGATATGGGCAAGTCGAGAATCCCATCCCTGCACACATTTCAGCATGTCGTCGATGTCGCCTTTGAGATTCCAGTCTTCTTTGATATCCGAATTGTCCTGGTCATGCCAGAATCAGCTGAGTTCCTGTCAAAAAGTAATTATGTACTCCTGACGGCCTGTATAGCGATAAGTCGTTACTTGCCTTATGGGTGACGAAGCAGGTCGCAGACTCCAAAGATGGATTCGTTGTGAGGATGGCGTGTGTGTCCTCAGCAATCCAGATATAGAATAGAGGATTGTCTGACTGGGCAATATCTTCAGTAACAGGATCTTTCTCCAGCGTTTCGAGAGGAAACCAGGACCTGTAGACGGCAAAGCCGCTCTTCTTCGGTCTCTCTGCCGTTCCGGTAACATGTTTCCTACATTTGCTGTGGACGCCATCCGCGCCGATAAGGACATCGGCTTCGATTCTTTTGTCGCCAACGCAGCACCCGGCAGTCTTATCCGTCTCAAAAACTTCATTTACTGTCATCCCCAAGGTTACCTCGACACCTAGAGAGAGGGCGTACTCATACAGCTTGAGTTGGATGCGACCACGCTTGCCGTACGAGTTCGGATAGCCGTCATATTCCACGTGCAGTGCCTGGTCCAGGAGGACTTTGCCGTCCTTGTTCATAATAGACATGAACTCCGGGGTGACTGAGGTCGCCTTGATATCGTCGAGGATATCGCCCCAGTCTTTCATCAGCCGAGTTGCATTTGCCCCTATTTGGATGACATCCCCTGAAAATAGTCGAACCAGATCAGTGACCCATTCCTGATATTACTCACTTGGCACGCACCTTGTCTTCTCATATCTGGAGCGGCCTCAAGGACACGCACCTTTGCACCCCTTCTGGCTACTTCTATAGCAGCAGACAGCCCTGCAAAGCCGGCGCCAATGACTATGACGTTCAAGTCCTCGAGTGACTTAGACTTGATCATCCTGAATAACAACTATCAACTGCAAAGTGGACGACTATTGACAGTTCGTCTTTCCCAAAAATTGGCGCTAACATATTCTTAATTTCTCAGCACACACAATTTGTTTATACAAGTCTATTCTTCCCCAGTCCTCCATCCTTGCAGCCGGAAGTTTTCACGTACCTCCGCCACCCAGTCGAGCGTACATTAGGTAGTAATGCGCTAAATGTGACACTACTTGCCAAGCGTCACAGTGAAATCATATTGAAGATTTACTCATCCGGAGCCCGGGACACAAAAAGCCCAAACTCTCGGGACATGAAGGTCCTAGGCTCCGGGCCAATTAGGGATGTCCAGATTTGCTGTCTCAACCTTGGCTGTTTTCTACCCCAGATTTACCCCAGGTTTACCCCAGGTCAGATCTACCTAGGCCCACACCTCGCACGCTGTTCCCCTAGTAACTATTTATACTATCCGGCTCCAGACTGGCATACTTGCTTTGTTAACCTCGTAAGATTTGGAACTGCCTAAGGTTCAAGTAGAGAGATTCGAGAGATCCTAAAGGTCAAAGGCCACGTAAACAATAACCAATGATGGTCTAAGTGGCCGAGGGCAAGGTACCGGCATAAGTGCACAGCTCTAGCTTTCGTAGACTCGTATATTCCACGTTTCCAAGAATGTTGTCGGCTAGTCTCCTTCTTTCTGCACTCCTGACAAGAAGGAAGGCTTGGGCGCACTCATCACCATCTAGTCGACATAATATAGCTTCTTCCCATAAACCAGGCGGAAATACCTAGAGACATGGATATACATACCGCAAAATCTGCTATGATGTATTCGCAACTCTCACTGTTTGCTCAAACCTTGGTAGACCCTGTCTCCTCCCTTACCCCGCGACGTTGATTACCCAGTCATCTACGACTCTAGTCTCTTCCTGCACCCTAGGGAGCATGTGATTTACAACATATCGTCGGCTGTGCCCACCAATGCCTATTACAGAATTTCCTTTACCGGATTGTTTTCAGAGACCTGAGCCTGTAGCTCGGGGCTTTCTTTCACCATGGCAGGCCGACGCGAAGTAGCAAAGTGCTCCGTGGCATGCAATTACTGCAGGTTGAAGAAGGCCAAATGTATGCAAAATTTCCCCATGGACAGTACTTGGTGGAGGAAAGAAAACCAAAACTTCCCTTAAAGCAAAATGACAGTCACTGACTAGACCTTTTCCCAATATGAAAGGCGGCGGTACTCAGCCCTGCGGCACCTGCGTGGTGAGTGGCGCTCTCAAGTGCGACCAATTGACACCGACACTACCTAGGTAGTCAGGACTCAGCGTCAAATCTGCCCCAGCTAATTCAAGAGCTATGAAGGATCACAATGAAGTATGTGTCTACCCAGAGAAACAACGACGCTCCAGGAAAAGGAAAGAAAGGGAACAGGAGCTAGAGGACCGTCTTGCGCGCATGGAAGTTCTACTTCAAGCAGCCACTCGGCAACCTCAGAGCCCAACCACAGCCCGAAGTGCTATCAATGTCACTGTGGATGCCAGCAGCAGTCCGTTCATGGCTGGGGCCCAGCAGGAAATACTGGCAGGTCATCAGGTGAGCGGAAGCGAATTGTTGAAATTACACTCTGTTCAGAGCCCGCAGCAAGACGCCTTGTCAGAACACAGCATCGGCGCCGTGGTACATGTTGCCTCACTACCAGCTGCTCAATCCAACCCAGCAACATGCATGTATTCGCCTTCTCGTGAGCAGCCCGTGCCTTCTATCTCCCCTGACTTTCGAACCCATTCATCTCCGCCTAGCCACGATTTAGACCTACCTACAATCTGTACTCCTCGGCAACCTTCAACATTGTCGTTCCGGCCGGAGTCTGGACCAGGCATCGATCTTGCCACCACAACCGCTCCTACTCCAGTTCTCCCAACATCTACACTCGATTCTACGGATGATGTCGAGGCGATAAGTCCACGACATGCCGACGGTACGCGAGTAGATCAGGCATGTGGTAGACAGAGGACGAATGTGCAAGTCCGAGGGCCGGTGACTCCACCAAGCACCGCCCCCACTGATGACAATGGGACTGGTGTGGAATTGGATGTGGATGCGTCTTACGAAGAGGTATGAACCTCTTTTTCGGGTCTGCTGGTCCATTATCCGAAGCTATCGCGATAACCATTATTTTTGTACTTGACTAGCTAACGTTCCTGCGTAGGATGCAACTGTCGAACCTGAAGAACAAGGTCTGAGTCCGCAATGCAACCAACATCTCCTGTATCCGCAGCCCTCTCCATACTGATGACAGAATTAGGGGGTTCTTCATATCACATCTCAATATGCTCACCACACGGTATTGAGTGGGTGTCGCACCAGATTGGAAAGCCTGACTTCGGCGCCAGTGCAAGACGTCTGTCGAAGGACCTTCAGCGGAATGAGTGCTTAGGAAAGATCTTCGACCCCACGCGGAGTACGGAACCTGACATGGAAACCGCACTTAAATGGAAAAGAGGTAAATGAGCAGACAATTCCAGGGCCAATATTGTTTCACAAGCCGCATGACCGTAGGTAACTGACCCGCGCCGCCTCCATCTAGCATACTTCGATTCCTGTCTCGACTCGGTCTTCGGCGTCCTTGACCGTTATGACTTTGAGCAAAGACTGAATGTTCACTTCCAGAACGGTCCGCAACGCTACTCGACGTCGGGCAAGGCATGGTACGCTCTTCGAAACACAGTATATGCGCTCGGATGCCGCGTCTCACTGTCCCAGGAATCAGGCCCTGCAGGGTACGCCGAATCGAGAACACAGTCATGGCAATACTTTGAGAATGCACTGGCGGTCCACACCAATTTGATCTATGGACGTGCTGAAGTGACCTCTATCCGGGCTTTAATTCTAATGGTACTGTTCCCACCCCAGCTACATGTATCCTCGAATCTTCTCCCGAGCGAATAGCCACTCTTGTACCAACTGACTTACGCGCGGTATGCTAATGATTCTTGGCAGGCATTCTACGCCGAAGCCTTGGGCAGTGCAGCCCTCGAATACATGCTAGTATCCAATGCCACCAGACTGGCACAATCCAAGGGCCTGTACCTCGCCACACCTGATGGAAGCAAGCTGCCACCCGAAGAAGCCGTGTCTCGGCAGTGGCTGTGGTGGGTCCTCTATGCGTATGAGAAGCATGTTGCCTTTCGATCTGGTCGGCCTTCAGTAAGTAAAGGCCGGTGTTCTTGCGTTTCGAATTTTTGATGAGTCTTGTTATGGCGCATAGTCTGTATCACTGACGCGGTCAACTAACCAGGCCATCGACGACGACTATGTCACTTGCCCGGTGCCAAAGGGTATAGGGCCCAATAATACATGCAGCCGCGACCTAGTGAGTGCCACAATTGAACATGCCCAGATATCATCCGCCATCTCCAAACAGCTCGTGTCAGCCAAGGCCAGGGAAGAATCATTCGAAACCACTATAACGCGTGTTCGAACCCTAGAAAAGCGCCTCAGCGATTGGCACACATCATTGCAATCCAAATTTGCCATGCAGGCTCCTTCCAGGAACACCATGCGACCCCCAGGCGTGAAGGCATACCACGATTTGTTTCTACATTTTTGTCATTTTTCCTCACTCATAGCTATCCATGGTGTCTTTTGCTACCCTTGGAACCGACCAGAGTTGCAGAAATGCAAACTCTCTCAGGTACAAGCTCAAATAAAGAAGAGCACCGAAGCCGTGGCCGAGGCTTCGCGGCAGATTATCACGGCAGTGCAGGGTCTTCAGATTACCTCTGCGATGCCTTTATGGTACGTTCTCACATGATCTGACCATGAAAGCATGTTTTATTGCTTAGAATGAGAGACATTGCGACTTCGTTAGATGATGGAGTTTTGACATGCCTTGCTAATTTGTTGATCACTGATTGTTTCGCAAAGGTTGACCTTTTTCTTCCCGCTTGTTGGTCTCATCAATCTGTTCGTCTATATCCTGAAATACCCTCTCGCCCCATCTGTAGCAAGCGACTTGTCGCTCATGGATGTAATGGTCGGCCATTTCGGCTATCTGCACTACATATCCTCGTCAGAACTTGCCTTCCCTTTTCCGCGAGAAATCGCTTCTTATGCAAGGCGCCTTGTCAATAAAGCATCTAGAGAAAAGGAAGCATCGTCGAGAGGAGAGGAAAGCCAACCACAGCAGCAGAAAGGGACGACACACCACAATAATGACCATGGCATAGAAGGCCAGGATCCGCTTCTGCATCAGACGTCCCATTTTCCATTTGAGGTCAGTGGCATCCTAGGAGCTCATGCGCAGAAAAATCATAGTCATTCTGGTCAAGCTAACCGGGCTTTCACTAGATCAATGGTTTTGAAGATATCAACCCAACCTCGAATATCGACATTCGAGAAGATTGGTTTGGTGCCATGATGCCCCCTTTACCACTATTTGGATCGCTTGGATCTGGTAGTAATCTAGTGGAGGATGAAACGAATTTCTCTACCGCCGGTCAGATGCAACAATAATGGTGAAGTGTATGTGTCGTCTCCCGACCTCGTCCGTCCGCGGCGACATGGGCAAAGATAGTTCCGGGCTCAGCATATCAGCTTGGTGGGGCTTCCGATCTTTGTACTTCAGTTCATCTACCTAGATAGGGCATTTCTGTACTGTCGTTTGTCATATCGCTGCCAAAGTTATGGAAAGAGCCGCCTTGTTTCCGCGGGATGAAAGACTGAAATAAGCAGCAGGGTCCGCGGAGGTCTCACGTCTTTCAGCCGAGTAGTACGAACAGGAGGGTCCCGTTGAACTATCTACTCAATTCTGTTCCAAGCCGGAGTTAGCGATCGTACCAATCCCTTGCCTCGCTCGAAGCTTTGTGACGAGCCCGTATCAAATACACCGGCCGACAAGTCACCACATTCGAAGGTGGACAACGAAAATACGCGATGACCTCCTTTGCACACACTGCTCGTGTCGAGCATAGAAGCGACGCCTGCGAGAACAGCCCACTTCTCGGCAATGATGAATTTGACGAAAGAAAGCTGCAGGCTCGCGACGGCTCAGCTTCTGCATTCGCAGTCTTTGGCCTGGGATTCACTATCATGTGGATCCAAGCCCTGGTGCGCTGGTTTGCATCGCCAGATGAGTTCCAGCCAGCTCCTATACTGGGGCCAGACGAGATATCCCCGTGGCGCCTCGTCGCTCTGCGCATCTTCGAGGCCCTGAATATGGCGGTCCTGCTCTTCATGGTGTGGTTCTGCCTCCTGGTGCCACTGTTTCCTTCCCTGCGGCGCTTCAAGAAGACCAGCGAGTCTAGCCGGTTCACTTTGGACGGGCGCCAGGTCCTCGGCGGCTTGGTGGCATTCTGCGCCGACGGCTTCCTCAACTGCCAGCAGTACTTGTTCATGTGGAATGCGAACGGCATCAACCGCGGCGTGTGGGTGCGCTTCCTTCCTTTCCACGCCACAAGTACCTCGACGCGATACGCCGAAAATCTGCTCTTCGGCCCCCCCATGTACGTCTACTTCTGCGAAGGGTTCGGCATCCTCGGCTGCGCCATGGCGAAACCAATTCGTCGGCGCTGTCCCCATCTTACCAATGCGGGCCTGCTCACCATTATCTGGTGCATTGAGTACGTTGCCGATTTCTGCATCGAGAACGTGGCCATCCGCGTAACCCATGCCTACGGCTTCGCCAAGACGTACGGTCCATTGACGCTGTTTCCCGGCAAAGTACATCAATTTCCACTCTACGAGTCTGCTTTTGTGGCGAGCCTGGGCGTCCTGCACACAGCGGTCAGGATGAAGGCGCTCGACAACGGTATCTCGCCCATCGAGAGAGGCTACGAAGCTTGGCCTCCGGTCATGCAGAGTGCCGTACGAACCTTTGCCGTTTTTGGATTCTGTGCTGCGGCTGTGATCATGTTTTACCATCTCCCATTGAACTGGCTGGGTGTGATTGGTGACTGCTACGCTGATATGCCCAGCTATATGAAAGCTGGCATTGTTGGCTGATCGATAGAGAAGCATGGATGGACAACATTGACAATCAAGACTGATCAATGGGAGTCGATGAGTCTTTACGCTTGTTGTATAAGGTGATGGAGCCAGGTGCCATTGCCTACTGCTCCTCGATAAACTTGCTCCTGATGGTGCCGATGCCCGAAATCGAAACCTGAACCACGTCCCCTTCTCCCAGCCACCTCGGGGGGTTTCATGAAGAAGCCTACACTTCCAGGCGTCCCAGTCATTATCAACGTTCCGGCGCGGCTTGTGGTGCCCTTGGACAGGTGTATGAGCTGCTCCGCGACATCAAAGCGCAGGTCGTCCAGTCGTACTCGCTGCCTCTCCTCGCCATTGAATCTGGTCACAAGCATCAAACTCTCGACTCCACCGTGGCCACCTATCGCCTGTGGTGCACTTATTACGGGCCCAACAGGAGCGAAACCGTCGAAGCTCTTGGCGAAACCGTGCTGGCCACCGCTCTGCTCGGGCAGCTGCCACCAACGGCTACTGACATCGTTGCCCACGGCATAGCCCAGCACCTTCGAAAATGCCTCGTCTCGGTCGGCGAGATTCTTGCATTCTTCATCCAGCACGACGACGAGCTCGCCTTCGTAGTCCATGTTGCTGCATGACCGGGGAATTACCACGTCCGAAAAGGGACCATTGAGAGCGTCGGGTGGTTTGGTGAAAACAGTTGGGCGTCGGAAACTTGGCCTCAGCGATATGAGTTTTATAGTTCAGACCGATGCCGTAGATAATAGGTGGTCCGGGAACGGGGCACAATATCTAGCGCCAGCTCCGCATTAGTCACTCTGATGAACTCAGTGGCTATGTAATAGGTTAGCACTCATTGAATCCTCACTTCAGCGATCTCAGCACTTTGGCCTGTGAGTTTCAACTCCGGATCCCATGGGCTGGAGCCATCGTAGACGGGGACTGTCTGGCCAACGAGCTCCTCGCTCTCTGGCGCCTCGCCATACAAAGACCGGCCATTCGTGCTTCGGAATCGGACGAGCCGTTTGAAAAGTGGCGTCATAGTCGCTGTATGTCGTGTAACAGGCATACGTAGGTATGTGCTAAAGGATGGAATCCATGAGAATTTATGCCTGTAAGTATGGTAAATATACTACTTGTTATCAGCTTCAGCACCTTGTTGCGTATTCCAAAGACTGGGTGTTTGATGATAACATTGGATCCGCGGGACCTAGTAGAGGCTGGATTCCGGAGGTTGCTCTCCATACAATTTCGGATACGTGAGGTAATTCCATAAGAAGCTATACAGGTGACATATAAATGGACTGTTTTACTTTAAGAAGATGTATACATCAGCCATGAAGAGGCCTTTGGTATTAGTGAGATATCACTTTGTGGCATCGTAAGGTACGTGTATACCACCTGAATGACC
Organism: Gnomoniopsis sp. IMI 355080; assembly: GCA_027946555.1. Taxonomy (NCBI): domain Eukaryota; kingdom Fungi; phylum Ascomycota; class Sordariomycetes; order Diaporthales; family Gnomoniaceae; genus Gnomoniopsis; species Gnomoniopsis sp. IMI 355080. The sequence continues at coordinate 57,566 of JAPEVC010000041.1, read as the reverse complement.
CAAATCACCAGGAAAATCCACAAGTGCTGGGCATTTCAACCACCCATGTAGAAAGGTATAATTTGTCCCAACCCTTTGCTAAAGCAACTACAAAGCCCAGGGCAATCATACCATTCATTAGCGTAACATGGGATTCCAGAATCAAGCCTAAGTCAAGCCATTCATCACAATACCTGAAGTTCACACTTTCTTATCCAATTACTCTACTAATTTTGGTTTCCACATAGTACCCATTCTTTGTCACTACAAAGTGCGCACTTCCGACAAACAAATCATGGTCCAACTCTTTCAATGATTCGGAGCCTGTCTCAAACGTCACATGGGACATTGCTTTCCCATAGGATGTTGTTTTTGCCTCAGGATCATTCGCGAAAATAAGCAGGAATTCTGGGTCAACCTCAACGATTCCTTTGTAAGTGTACGAAAGTAGAGCATTGTCTTTGTTCCTGAATTGGTGGCGAAGTCGGCCACCAGATGATTAGCTGTCGCCTGAAAATAGACAAACTTTTATCCTCAAGCTTTTGGGTGAGAGTTACTCACTTCAGAATGGCTTTGACTTTGATCCGAGCGTGCGTCTGAGAACGTTCGAGCCGCACATAATCAGAACCGTACACAATCTTCGCGTCTAGCTGAATCGGAAAGTCAGGCTCACTGACGAAGGTACCGTGAGATACAGGCTAAGTCGGCCAAAGACCAGGGACAATGGTTAGGAATCAGGATCGTCTACTGAAACTTCTATTGGTCTTGGTTGTGCTGGAACAAGTGAAAGGGGGCTGTGACATACCACTACGTCCAGCGTAGAGCCCATGGCAGAACTCCCTGAAAGAGAGACTGATCAGCAAACGAGGAGCACTGGCGTAGACACGGAGTATTCCCATGGTTGCGGTGTATCTCACCGACGGAGAATTGGCCCGCTGGATGAAGGCACGCTGTGAAAGCTGGCTCCAATTTAGGAAATTCAGTCATAGTAGCAAAGTGTCAAACATGACTGCTTTGTTGTCTCAACAAACCAAGCAATCGTCTTCCCCTACAGATTTTTTGTAGGAATTGGCACCCCGGGGTGCATTGGGTGATCACGTATTTGATCCGCGGCTGTCTTTCATCCATCATTCTACCAGGTAGATCCCGGCGACTAATACGCCATCGAGCCGCGGAGCCAGATCGTAGTATGGGTAGTCATTGAAATTGTGCTCTTCTGCCAAGGAGGTACAGGTGAGAAAGGAAAATCTTTTCGAGTTCGAGTTCTTGACGGGTTTGGCTCATGTAGTCTCGAGGTCTCATAGCTGTTGAAGGCCAAAGATCATTCGGTACATTAGTGGGTACCTAGGTACTCAGGTAAGTAGTTCAAGTTTTGGTCGTTCCTCCCTCGGGGCCCTTGCCTATCCATCTTTACGCCGCAGAAATGCTGTCCTGGAATACCTAAGTACTTTGGCCGAGAGCTCTAGTACCAAGTATCTGGACTTTTAAGCAGTGCAGGGAAGTACAATGAATTCTTTCAATATCATGTCCGTGGGTCTGCGGTCTATCATGCCACATACAGTCCCTACGAAAACGGGGGCTTACAAGGTACATTCTTCAGCTTCAGATGAAACATCTGCCAATGATGTTCATACAATGGAACAATGAGACAGCATAGGTAGAGCCGTTATACATGATGTGGCTTGGTTGATGCGATTTTGATCATTCATATGCATCGATTGTATACCGCGGTCGTGGCGTGAGCCATGTGACTCCCAGGCAGAATGCTCGAAAGTGATATCAATTATGTATGCTTTCCCAGGCCAAATTGAATCCAGGCTACTAAGAGAGCTTGGAAGGCATGAGAGAAGATGGTCGTCAAAATCTCTAAAACTATCAGACTCTCGAAGCATATGATTGCTATGATCTATGTAGTGTACATTTAAGAACTCCGACACCAGTCTATCCTCAATCTTTCTGGCTCGATAGGTATACCACAAATGAGCTTCTAGGGGTCGTCTCGCTAGGTAGAAATAAAAATGTACAACCGCTCATGTATAGCAAATGATTTCTCCTTGCATAACTCTGTACCTTCCCACACTTTAGTATCTAGATAGCATACTCGGGCTCTGGTGATGAGGGGTCGGAAGAGCTATCGATGGGAGAGTAGACCGGCGAATACGCTTCACTCTTGTGGTACACCCTGCTACCAAATTTCCAGACTTCGTCAATAACAAGGCGGGGAGCCCCATCTTCATCTTTTTCTTCGGAAAAGATAACAAGATCGGCGTCGGCACCGGCTTCCAACGAGCCCTTGGTGCCCTGAAGACCAAGCATTTCTGCTGGAGTCGACGTCACAGCTCTGAGAACATTCGGGATGCTCGTACCAGACCATTTGAGGAAATTATTGGCACACTCGATCAAAGTAATGGAGCTGAAGCCTTGTCATTAGCATCAAGCCTTATGGACGGCTTACTTTCAAAATGACTCACCTTCCTGCTATGCTGTCAGTCCCTTCGAGTGTGAGCACAAACCCCTTCTTGATGATATGATGCTCCCCCTCGCCATTCGTCCACTTGTACCGGCCATCCGGTAGTCCGACCATATGCATAGCATCTGTGACGAGAATGAACCCGTCAGGATGGGCATTGTAGGCAATTTTGATGGTGTTCGGGTGCAAGTGTATTCCATCAGAGATAATTCCAAAGTATGGTCGAGGCAGGCTCTCGGTAGTACCCAATACACCGAAGATGCCTGGGTTTCGGTGGTGGAGTGGCCGCATAGCGTTGAACAGGTGAGTAATCATGGTGGCGCCAGCGGCGACCGCAGCAGAGGCATCTTCGTAGGTGGCTTCTGAGTGGCCTATTGAGTAGATGATACCACGAGACTGGAGCTCTGGGATCAGCTGCGTCATGTTGCCCAGTTCCGGCGCGGCTGTGATCATCTTGACTGGCAGTGCACCTTGTGCTACCTCAGGGTTGATGTTCGCTGCGCCGTACATGTCTTCCAGATCTTTGACGGTGTGCGCCTGTCTGAGGACTTGGACATTGTGGATGCCATGCTTGCCAGGATTTAGGAAAGGCCCTTCACAATGGGCACCCAGAGACTCGGCGCCATCCTCTGCTATCCGGCTGAAGCCGGAAGGTCCGAGGTAAGGCAGGACTGCGTGGTAGAGGTCACTTGTCTGGCTCGTAACAGTCGGGACATATGATGTAACACCAGTCTGGACCAGTCGTCGATTCAAGTCTCGCACTGACTTGCCGTATAAGGACATGTCCGGAAGATGAGTCGAGAAGTTGAGGCCAAAGGCCCCGTTGAGCTGGACATCGATGAGACCGGGAGAGACGATGCGACCTTTGAGATTGATTGTTTGAGCAGGCATGACCAAGTCATCGTAGAAGGCCACCTGGGTCTCCACGATCTTGCCGGTCACCGAATCGACCCACAGGTCCTCCTCCACGAGGGAGTTGCCTTTCAAGACACGGCAATTTGTGAATTTGGTGATGCCATTGCTTGCGGTAATGAGGGCAGGCATGTTTGTGGCGATGAGGGTGTGAAGAATATGACTAGGGAGGAAATGTGGTATGATATCGTCGCCGATAGGACCATGCGTCCTGTCTTTGTTGATGGAGGTACTCCATGAATGAATAGATAACAAGATCGTGAGAAAAGAGAGGGAGTGTATACTTAAGCCAACCTACCCAGGGTCCGCACGTAGCACCTACGCCGTCAGTGGCACTGAAAGTGTCGCCGATAGCAACCGAGAGAAGGTACTCGGTCATGTCTCAACCTTCCGGCATAAGCCTTGCTCGCCTCGAGGAGAAATGATATGCTGACAGGTTGGTGGAGCCCTAGGATCTGAGGCTACCATGGAGCCTCATCATCGGAGTACGTCAATGCAAAGCCATGACAAGTAAAGGTAGTCTGCGATAAAGGCTGCTGATTTGTTGATGTCACCGCGCACAGTGCCAGCACAGTAAGCCAATGCCTGGTGGTAGTGGACCACACATGGACAAAGTCTCTGGCCCAAAGTAACGGAGAGGTTTCTCTGGGGAGCTAGAATCCCATGGCGCTGGTACCTCATCTCTTTGAAACTTGACAGCCATCATGACATATGTTGCGAAGCATATGTCGTTCTCCAATACCTAGTAGCCCAAAGCCCGTAGTACACGTGTGCTATGTCTTTATTCTCTTGTAGAGGCAAAGTCGCCCGTACAGATGAAACTTGCTCCGAAGCCAGGAGAATATTGAATCAATCTCATGAACGTCCCACTTCGGATGTTACTTTCACATGATGGAGGGGCAAGGCGACGTTGAAGCTTCCCAGAGATACGTGTGGTAAAGAGTGGATGTTCTAGTGAAGACGATGGCAACTGGATGTAACGTTGAATGCCCTGGCTTTCGATGATGGAACAAACCTTGGGACGATTCGAACACACTTCCTATCGCAGTTTAGCGTAAACGGCAGAGTGACATTTTCCAACAACCAATCAGGAAATGATTTACCCTAACCCTAAACAATCTACCAAGACCGGCCAAGTGCATGTCTTGGCCGGCTCCTCTGGCTCCTCCCACACGCCGAGCCGAATGTAGCTCAGCGAGTACCATGCTGACGCCGGCACGCCAACTGTTGTCTCTCTTTAGAGCCAAGGTCAACGCTCCGGCTCCCCGAGTACTACACCGGCTGCAGTGTTGACATAATCATAATCCGGTGGAAGCTATCGAGTCGCATCTCGTCTCCTATCCTGGTATCGGATCCGAGCCTGGGGCGAGAGCAAGCTAGCTTGTACTCTATTTGAGGGCAATATTTGCGTGAAGCCCGGGTTCGAAGAGCCGTGAATGCGCCATATCGGAATGTCAAGCGAGAGCCTCAGGTAGCCAACGACATGGCTAAGACTGAAGGGGACCTGGACCCACTATGGCATGACCTTGATTGGTAGGTAATTTACACACAGAGCATCACCTCCGTGACCACATCTGGTACATCTTTGAGGCTGATACGGGGTTCGTGGTAGGGCCATTGGCCAAATGCTGTTGATGGGATGGGACGGCACCGCAGTCACACCACAAATACGCAGCCTCATCGAGGAGCATCATCTTGGCTCCATTATCCTCACAGCCAAGAATTTGAAGTGTAAATACAGGTCTACCAAATCTCTGAGTCTCACCTGTTGTTGTGGATGCTAACTCACTTGTGACTTGTTAAGCGGCCGATGAGACAGCAAAGCTTGTTCAGGAACTGCAGAGCATCGCCCACCAGGCAGGCCACCCTGTCCCACTACTCATTGCCCTGGACCAGGAGAATGGCGGCGTCAATAGTCTCTTCGATGAGGACTACATCTGTCAGTTCCCCAGTGCTATGGGAGTGGCTGCCACTGGCAGCCTTGACATGGCATACAACATAGCCAAAGCTACCGCGAAAGAAGTCTCTGCTGTGGGAGTCAATCTCATCCTCGGGCCAGTGCTTGACGTCCTCACCAACGCTCGCTTCCAGCCCATCGGTGTCAGGAGCAGTGGCGATGATCCCCAGGAGGTCTCCCAGTACAGCATTGCTGCCATCAATGGGTACAAAGATGCAGGTGTTGCGACAAGCGGCAAACATTTCCCAACATATGGAAATCTAGATTTCAGAGGCTCGAGCCTAGATATTCCAATCATCACGCAGACCCTCGAGGAACTCAGTCTTAGCGCCTTGGTTCCGTACAGAAGCACCATCGCAACTGGAAACCTGGACGCTGTCTTTGTTGGAGGCTGCGGTATTGCCTCTGCCAATATGAACGTGTCCCATGCGTGTCTCTCGGATCAGGTCGTCGATGACTTGCTGAGACAGGATCTGGGATTCGAAGGGGTCGCTATTTCTGAGTGCCTTGAGATGGAGGCCTTGTATCAAGAGATCGGCGTCAAAGGAGGCACAGTCATGGCAGTGGAAGCAGGATGTGACCTCATTCTTCTGTGCAGAGACTTCAATGTAGGCCATAAGCTCACCTATGGGATCGATCCATCCGATACTGCCCATAACCCTTGGCTCCGCGAAAGATGGTCGTAAGAATTGAATATGCCGCTGACTAGATTTCAGATCCAACTGGAGGGCATTGCTGGACTCAAATTAGGAATCGAAAACGGCATCATCAAACGTGAGAGGATCATGACCTCGTTGAGACGAGTTCTGCGAATGAAGTCAGGGTGCACTTCCTGGGCGCAGGCTCTCAACCCTCCGGGCATTTCTCTGCTGTCACAGATGCATCCTTCACATCTCAAATTGTCCAAACAAGCCTATGAAAGCTCCATCACTGTGATGCGAGATAGGGAGAGACTTCTACCGCTATCTGATTCCATGGGCCAGAGTGAAGAGTTACTTCTGTTAACTCCGCTAGTCAAGCCTCTACCAGCATCAACAGCGACAAAGGCGATTGAGTCCAAGAACCATAAGGATGGCGGCGGTTTCTCGATCCATGATAAATGGATTCACCGCGATAGGGGCGCTATAATGAGTGGCGAAGGTGTGTTTCGAGAACTCGGAAGGTCGATCACTCGTGCAAGAAACGGCAAGGTCCTCCACACATCATACACTGCGAACGGTGTACGGCCTGTGCACGAGAATTTGATCAACCGGGCATCGGTGATCATCATTGTCACGGCAGATGCCAACCGCAATCTATACCAGTCAGGGTTCACCAAACACGTGGCGATGATGTGCTCGATGCTTCGTGCCAGCGGGCAGAAAAAGTCTCTGGTCGTTGTCGCTGTTAGTTCGCCTTATGACTTTGCATTGGACAATAAGACAGTGGGGACATATGTCTGCACTTTTGACTTTACGGAAACGGCGATGCAGGTAAGTCTGCACAATATGCAATATTGATGTAGCTTCAAGGTCTAATACTCTTGTGTCCAGGCGCTTGTCAGGGCCCTTTTCGGCGAGTTTACACCCAAAGGAACGCTTCCCGGTACATTGAGGAAGAGCAAAAAGGTCGTGAAATCGAGGCAGCAATGGCTGGTCGAAAACTACGAGAGCTTCAGAGATGCACGTGGTCTGAATGACCTCATCCGAGCTGTCTCAAAAGCCAGCGCGCCCAATCTTGACTTCCTTAGAAACACCTCTGCCTCATCCTTCGAGCTTTTCAATACCGAGATCGAAGAGTCACATTTTGTCGTCCGAAACAGCAGCACAAAGGCGCTCTACGGATTTTGTGCGACATACTATCTCAACGGCACTGGTTACATCGGAGGCCTACTAGTCGACCCAACGAAGCGTAATGTTGCGATTGGCCGCTCACTACATCGGCGAGCACTGAGGGGTCTCATCCAAAAGCCTGGGATCAGCAACATTCAGTTAGGGACGTCTTTTCCCAGCATTTTTCTCGGTATCCCAGCGGACGACAGTGCATCTCTAAAACCATGGTTTGCCAGTAACGGGTGGGACGTACAGTTCCCTCGCCGACTTAACAACATTTTACTGACGGACACGGCTAAGTGGGTTGCACCCGAAGGGTTGACACAGAGTATAGCACGTGCTGGCATCAACTTCGATCTTATACATGGACTGGAGAACGCAGACAACGTGCTCGGTCACATCGGTGCCCATTCTAACAAGCAGGTCCTCGAGCTGTACAAGCTTGCGCTACAGGAAGGCAAGGCCTGTGGGGTTGTGAGAGCGAAGAACAATCTAGGCGAGATCCTCGGGACCATCATCATTTCAAGCCCGGAGAGTGCTTTGTCGCAAAAGGTACCTTGTTTACAGAGCACCACGCAGAATCAGCTCGTGGGCGGAATCGTTGCTCCCATGATCGCACCGAGCGCTCAAGCAACGTTGGTCCTTCAAGGGCTGGCGTACATGAGCGTGCGACAGAATAAGGCACATGGGGCTGCCAGAAGTGTGCTGAGCTGGGTCACAGATGAGTTGCAGGCGCCGCTCCTGGCCATGGGGTTCCAGGTTTTGCAGTCCTTTGAAGAGATCACGAACGCTGCAGACAATGTGAGTGTCCTGACTTGACTGTCTCTATCTGTTGGAAAGACCGCATGAATTACTGACGCATACCAGTGGTCTGATCTGTCGTGAGTTTGTGTAGGCCCGGAGTGGAAGTTCAAGACTTGAAACGATGAATGATGGATTGCTGCGTGCTACGGTTATCAATGGGCGCGTAGTGCCCTAACCGCCTTGATTATGGTCCTCATCCCAAGCGTGGAAACTTGCTGCAATATTGATATAGCGGTTACTGAAAACAGTGATACCTGCCACTTTTTAAGGTTTAGTTACCCACGGACGCTTCCCAAACCACTGGGACGGGGAAGAAGTCCACAATAGGTACTTGCAATACAGCCATATTACTTGAAATCGCTGCTTGGAAGAGGAGCTTGTCAGTAGTCGTCTAGTTTTTCTCTGGATATACATAATCTTGTCTACAGGCAAGGTATAAGTCGTGATGACTACTTTTATTACGGACCGTTAGGAGACTGTATCTACTCGGGTACTCGTCCGTACATCCAGAGAAAGTAATCCAGAAGAAGGAATCCGGGGCTTCCTTCAGAAGCATGGGTCACCCATGTCCCGCGCGTGGCGGGCATGATCCCCGCAATCAATGGCGGGTACGCCGTACAGGGTCACAAGAGGGGCCACCCAGGTACCTGGGTACCTGAGCGTACGCCCGGCCGGGGTCGCCAGGGCGCCGTTCGAGTGCCCGTATTCAGTACCTACCAATTCAGTCTCCCAAGGTCTTTCCTCGCCTGTGCTTATACCGAGAATCACCACCGGCGTTCCTCCACTGGCGTCTATTGCAAGCACGCCGACTCCGGCAGACCGCTCCGGAGAAGTTGCCTGTCGAAAGCCCATCTAATCCCCATCGTGTTCGCATGGCGACACCTCGAGGATGCAGACAACTTACAACTCAGGCCATGGAACCGGGCTGCCAGGCGTTGGCGGTCCCTCCCACGGTCTCGACATGGGCGATCTCACGAATGGCGGCGTGGCCATGGACGTCTTTGACCAAGATCTGAATTTTGACGATTCGCTCCTGTAAGAAGAAGAACACCGACCCACCCATACATGCAAGAGAATCCTCCCGTCTTGAATCAACGGGCGCGCGCGGCACACATGTGCGCAAAGGGGACCTGCTCCGGGTAAGAGATCGACCACACGGCTGACCAAAGACTTGTGTCTTTTCCCTCTCCCAGTGACGGCGTGAGCGGCCTTGCACCGCTTCCTTTCGTTCCCTCTTACGAATTCGACAGCTTCAACACCTTCGAAGACCCTTTCGCTTATTCTGCTCGCCCAGCCTACGATGTGCCCGCCAACAGTGAGCCGTTCCGCGAAGACTCTCCAGAGCAGGAGGAGGGCGTGGACAACAAACTCCTCGGCTTCTCCGCCCCGATCTTTACATCCCAGATGATCGATGACAAGGGCAACTTTGCAGAGGCCAACATGAGTGCCGAGCTATTGGGCATGTTCTTTGTCGCCGAGGACGTCTTTGGAGGAGAGAATACGGGGAGGCCGCTGGAGCTCACGTGCTACCGGAGGAATCTATGGCAATGCTCAGGCCAAATCACCTTGCCCCGTCACCTAACCCATACAATGAACGACCAGGGACAGCAACTCCCAATATTCGAGCTAGCCGCTTCCATTTCAGCCAAAGAATCGATCGAGGGCAAGCCCACCGAGATAATATCGATACCGTGGAAGTCATCTGGGGGCGAGGATTCGAAGTCCCCGGCTGTGCCACCAAAGATACCTCTGGATCTTTCGGCTGGGCAGGAATTGGATCATGACCGCATCTCACTCCCCGTGTCCTGGAAGAGGCTCCAGTTCAAGCATGCTACGGCAAACAACGGTCGGCGCAAGGGCCTCCAGCAGCACTACTTGGTACAAATCAACCTGCTCAGCAAGATGGAGAATGGCGAATTCGTCAAAATTGCGGAAATACAGTCTGGGCCCGTCATTGTCAGGGGACGGAGCCCGAGAAATTTCGACAGCCGCAAGGACGTATCTGTATCGGGCGACAAGAAGAGCGAGAAAAGAGCTACGGGGTCCACTGCAGTTGATACTTCGCCAGTTCCAAAGACGGAGCCGGGCGCCGAGTTAGGTCACAGTCTCCAAAAGTATCATTCATTATCAGAGGGGACTACACAGGTACGAACACCGAGACTAAAGAAAGACTAAATAGACATCCTGATGTTTCCCGCTGACCGCCATGACACAGCCCTCCAGCGATTGGATACCCTCGCCGTCGTTCGGACGGCAGAGCTCACACCCAGCCAAGAAAGTGGCAGTATCCCCTCATCCTAGCCGGCCGCCAATACCAGCATGGTCATCAGACACATCGAATAAATCTGCAAGCGCTTGTCTGACCAAAGGGCCAATTACACCGCGAAACGACTCATTTCAACGTCCAGCTCTCTCAACTTTACCAATCAACTTGTCCCTTTCCGAGGATGAGCGCAGTCCTGGCCGGTCTAAATCCGACTCCACATCACCACATCTGTCAAAGATCACAGCTACAGGTCTGAATGCAGCACAAAATATTGATGATGATGAAGAGGAGCTCTATGAGTATTTCCCATTGAGCCTCGATGACTGGTAAGACTCATCTGTTTATTTTCAAGAGTGTTCAAGGACTTCATCCTGTTTCTGGCAATTCGATGTGGCTACCCTGGTTCTTCTCCTTTGACGCATCAATTCTAATCTCTTGCATAGGATGCCCCCTGTGGACGCTATATATCGGCCTCACGTAGTCCATCACACAATCATACCTCCCGAGCTCAAAGCTCAGCAGATCCGCAGCAGGACAAAACGTTACTTTTCTTCGGACTGAAAGGACCGCTGTCGCGGCCCTTGTTCCTTAACAATATACGACTGGCGTCGGAGTTCCCGTTTTTTTGTACGCATGGCTTTCCATAAGGTTTCAGGGCTATGAGGACCACTGAGGGGTTTACGGTTAGGGTGCAGGCTTGGTATACCCGGTTAGTTCAGCGCGCAGAAGCTTTCCACCTGTGCAATTTATTTGATTCTTGATCTTCGAGACGATCTGCTTGTTCCTCGAAGTAATATTCGAAACCTGACATGTTGCCCTGATTCGATGAGGTTCATGTCAGGCTCATATGTAACAGATGCAATGAGTATGTATTTTTTGACTCTGCTGCGAATATATGTGTTTAATATATGTAACATGATTCGGGGGTATCACACGCGTCCCTTCAGTTCGCTTTACCCTCCTCTAAACACGCCAATGCCACCGCCGCTCCTAGCAGCGAGCTCTCCTTGGCGCCAACGAGGCTGATCGTCCCAGGCTTGCCTTGGGCAGACGATGATAACAGTGCGTCAAGGTAACCTTGGCAATTCTGTAGGTATTGCGGGTACTGTTCGATCACAGAGCCGTTAAAGGCCACGACATGGCCGTCCATGTTCAGTTCTTTGAGAGCGTTGGCAGAGGTGTGTTGGCTCTCGGCTTCGTTCTTGAAAGCCCACAGAGCGAACAAGGAAGCGGCTACAATGGCACTTGAGCGACGTGAGATGTATGAGGCCAACTTTCGTATGAAAGCCATGTCGGCTGTGGTTGGCTCGACTGGAGACGGATGGCGGGATTTGAACAGTGTCAAGGAGGGCTCCAACAACGTGGAGGTGTCTCTGTATTTGAATAAGTCAGCGGTCATTGCGTTGGAAGAGGCAGCCCTCAATTTGTTTCAACACGTACGCTTCTATAATGGACAAGGTCTCTGTGTCGAGTGAGTAAGGCAGTAGCAAAGATGGCGGCACAACGCTCTTGAATAGACCAGTAGTGTTGATGGCCTCTAGTAATACCAGTCTGCACACCTCGCCCAGGTAACAACCACTGACGAGGTGTTCCAGTGGCTGGAAATCGGGCCTCAGATGCGACGCATTCAGAGCGACATCCCACCTCGTTACAGGCAGAATGTCCTTGCCAAACATGCCCAACTCGGTGTTGACTATGACATGGCTGGCTTTCTCAAACCAGCTGGCAGGACGGTCGCCGAACTTGTCCCGACCAATAGTTGGCACAGGTAGGTGGACCGCGATATTAACGCCAGTTCCAAGGATCAGGCCGAACCGTGTAGATGAGTTGAGATATGCTTCTGACAAGAGCGCTGCGGTTGAGTCGTTCACGATGGCAGCCAATTCAATGTGAATGCCTCGAGAGCGACATGCAGACTTGATAATGTCACCGAGATCATGGCCGAGAAGGCCGTCGGAAGCCATGAAGCCCTTCCCCATGCCCTGAAGCCTACCGCCCTTGTGAGAGATTTGCCTAGGGACGAGCATTTTTAGTAAACCAGCTAGAGAATATTATGTATTTATTTTAGATCGGGAAGCACTCACTCGATGGGAAAGCTCCACGCCAGCCCCATGAGCAGGGGATTGTCCCGTGAATTCTCTGAGCCCAGAGCCGACGAAACAGTAGCCATAATCTTTTGCGCCATCCAGTCGAAGAAGCTCATGCCAACCAGGTTCTTGACTTTGCGATCGATCTTGAATGAGTCCAGTCGCACGATGCGACTTTCACTGCCCACCGCCTCCCGGCCTCTGAGCTCCACGAGAGCGACTCGCAGCGTCGATCCTCCGACATCGAGGGCGAGGTACTGCCCGTGCTCCGACCGGCTCGGCAGCTGGTGGTTGTATGAAGGGAGCATGCATGCTGGGTTGTTCAACAGCCCCTCTCTGAATTGTGCCTTCAGCTTCGAAGAGAATTCCTTGAGAGCATCGCCTTGAGTAGGCTGGAGGAACAACTCCTCCACCTCGGAGAGGAACTCATTGGGACTTTTGCATTGCTTGGAGTCATCCAGCGTGACACTAGTTGACGACGACGACGACTCGCACCCGGAGGTCTTGAGCAATTTGGGACTGATCCAGAGAGCTAGCAAAGCTTGGATGAAATTCTTGCCCCGGAGCAAAGACTTGACAGCCGCGATGAATACTTCTCGCAGAGTTGTCATGGCAGAAAAGAATGTATGCCTTGACGGGATGATAAAAGTCCAAGCCAGCAGGGGTGTGATTAAATCATGGGCGCCGACGACGGGTCGAGCGTCGGATGGATTTTGGGCGTGTTGCATATAATCCACCTAAACGCCGCCGTCAAGCAGAGATGTTCGGAAGGGAAGCAAGTCTCTTTCCACAATGGGCGAGCTACAACTTAATATATAAAGAGGAGAGAATGAACCGATCGGAGAAGATGATTGGTTCCCAAGGGGTCGAGTTTGTGCAGTCGCAGGTTGCAACTTGCACTGACCGGTGTCCTTCGTATAGGTTAGGTCATGGTAGCATGGTAGCATAAGGGGCACCACAGGTCAACATGGGGATGGATGGTGTGGGTAAGGCAAGACGAGACCACAATCTCAAGCAAATGCTACGAGACCAGTGGGACCAGGGCGTGAGTACGAGAAGTATATTATATGCAGGATGGGTGCGGAGCAGTGCAGTACAGTCTCCGGCATAGTTGGACAAGAACCTGACCTCGGACCGCACGCAAACAGCTGGATTATTCGCGGCCGAGCAACCAGGCCACAAAAGGGGGGGGGGGGGGAAGAGGCCCAAGAATACAGCGAAAAAGACGAACCGTATGTTCCCTAGCACACACAGGGATGGGACGCGGCTAGAGAAGGTGGAGGGCCCAACGGCAAACCAACTAATTCGTGGTCAAGCGCTCAGTATTGGCGTGTCTAGGCTCACTCACTATGGAGCAGGACTGTTCAGCGATTGACTGAGGCCCCCGATTGGGCGCTGACAGGGAACAAGCGTGTGAGTGAGCCTTGATACTCGGCAGGATGTAAAGTCTTCAGAAGAGATTGGACGACGAGGACCATCCCGACTGCCCGATTGTGTGTCGTGGTGGACGAGTTCAGGCGCACGACACCGATACAAGGAAAGTAACGTTGCGGTTTGGCAATGGCCACTGGCGGCGGGTCGTCGGGCGGGTCGCACCTCATATCATCCTCATGGAACCTACAGGACTTACCTCCAACAGTTTCATTCACAATGGATACGCAGAGGAAAGGGTATCCTCCATATCTGACTTTCAGATGTCACACTTGTGACGCCGTGGAAATGAGAAAATTTACCATGGTCATAATGGTGCTGCTGCTTTCCACACTGACAGTAAGACGGCTGGATCGATGCAATCCTATGGGGCCAAGGTTGATGTAACGTCAAAATCAAGGGTCCTTTTCTATAACCGGATTGAGTAAGCAGGTCCTCTACTATGTAGCAGCGAGATGAGTACTCTCATACTTTACTTACTAACTACGCAGCCATATTCCGGCATATGCTGGCAGACTCACGGGTGATTCCCCAAGTATGCTATGTACATATCTACTTTGTGTTACCCAGCAGCAGTCAGTCAGTCACTCCGTACGCACTATCATGGCCGAAAGCCAACGGCTGCCAACGCCCGCCCACCGACACGGGCATCAGGGTGACCCCTTCTCTTGACAAGCCTGACAAGCCTGACAAGCCTGACAAGCCTGACAAGCCTGACAAGCCTGACAAGCCTGACAAGTCCCGGGAATTCGTGGTACATGCTTCCCAAGATCGCCGGGGATACAACGTAAACTTGTGGGTAAAGTTCGCCTAGATCTGGTCGATAATGCACACTGTAGGCCACACTGTCCCTGTCTCCAGAGTTCACACGGTGGAGCTCCATATTCCCGCACCATTATCATAGTGAACGTTACCATCTACTCCAGACCCAACATGAAGCACACACGGGCAAAGTTCCAATCGTCATGCCCTTCGCTCCGTGGTTCCATGCCCTGGGCTATCTTGTAACGGGACGCGAAAAATCTCCGGCCGATAATCGGTATTGACATGTGAGCGCATGACTGAGGTCATCAATGTAAGCTGTTTGTGTGTCTCTTGAATTGTAGGTATCTGGTGTCCTTTCTTAGACCTTTTCTTCTTATTTGTTTCCCCTCGACGAGCTCTTCATCCTACTACCAATCTTGAAGTGTTGCGAAAGTTCTGCGACATCCTCACCATTTGAGAGCATCTAATACCCTCCAGACTGTCCAACTCATACCTTTGTTTGTCCGAGTTTCTGACACCGTCAAAATGAGGCTCATCATCCGTGACGACTCCGACAAGGCTAGTACCTACGTCGCCAACTACATTGTGGAAAGAATCAAGCACTTTTCACCAACAGCATCACACCCTTTCGTACTGGGGCTTCCCACAGGCTCCAGCCCACTTGGCGTTTACAAAGTTTTGGTAGAAAAGTACAAGGCTGGCGAGGTGAGTGTATCCACGAAGATGCGATAGTAGACCCGAGGCTGGACTAAAACATTTGTGTCTGTAGATATCGTTCGAGAATGTCATCACTTTTAACATGGTAAGCCGTACTGTGGCGCACCGAAATTGCCGAACACACTCTGACCCTAAATAGGACGAGTACATCGGGATTCCCAGAGACCACCCGGAGAGCTATCACAGTTTCATGTGGAAGAACTTCTTCCAACATGTCGACATCAAGCCCAGCAACGTCAACATCCTCAACGGCAATGCCCCCAATCTCGAGGCCGAATGCGTAGACTACGAGGCCAGGATCAAACGCGCAGGCGGCATTGACCTGTTCCTCGCCGGCATTGGAGAGGACGGCCACATTGCCTTTAACGAGCCCGGCTCGAGCCTCGCCTCGAGGACCCGCGTCAAGACACTAGCCTATGACACCATCTTAGCCAACTCCCGCTTCTTTGGAAACGACTTGGACAAGGTGCCCAAGATGGCACTCACAGTTGGCGTACAGACTGTCCTCGAGGCCCGGGAGGTGGTTGTCATCATCCTCGGCGCTCGCAAGGCACTGGCCCTCCAGCGGTGCATCGAGCAGGGCGTAAATCACATGTGGACGCTGTCGAGCCTACAATTGCACCCGCATCCCATGATTGTGTGTGACGAGGATGCGACTCTGGAGCTGCAGGTCAAAACAGTAAAGGTGAGGAAAAGACCAGAACCCAATCTGCTCCCCCCCCCCTTCCCAACTCCCCTCATATCCGCGGAGAGCGACCACAGCCTGACTAACACGCCCGCCCTTGTAAACAACAGTACTTCAAATCCATAGAAAACGTCGCCCGCGACCAGGGCTTCGAGCAGATCCTCCCCTCCAGCATCCGCACCGGGCCAAACGTCAAGGCCGTCCAGCCCATCATCGCCCAGCCGGTGCCCACGACGGTGGTCGATGAAGGCTCTCCTACCTCTCTCGAGTCTCCGGCTCCTACCATTCTGTCACCACAACCATTGACATCTCGCTTCTTGCGCGCTAGCTCGCCAGCACGCGAGTATCCCGTGAGGTCGGTGTCACCAGCCGATAGTATCGTGTTTGACAGGATGGCGGACCGTATTGGCCGCACCCCGAATCCGGAAGTGCAAATGGCGAAGCCATTGGGCGTGCACTGAGCATCTCGTTCGCCTGGGTAAAAGAGCAGATTGTATTTGTGGATTTTCGGTTTCAGGATTAACCTTACCTATGATGGAAAATTTATATGCTGGCGTCCTTGCGTCGAACATTGAACTTTGGTCCA
Source organism: Gnomoniopsis sp. IMI 355080 (assembly GCA_027946555.1). NCBI lineage: Eukaryota > Fungi > Ascomycota > Sordariomycetes > Diaporthales > Gnomoniaceae > Gnomoniopsis > Gnomoniopsis sp. IMI 355080. The sequence goes on along the minus strand of JAPEVC010000041.1, from coordinate 41,096 downwards.
TCGCTTAGACTTCACCCGAGTGGCAACATTCGTTTACTTTATGGGACAGCGAGGGCTCGTTGTAGGCGGTCGTATTTGTATTATTTTGGTAGAATAGGTTATGAGAATGGATCCCTTTGGATATGATGTTGTCCGCCACGTGATCATCTTCCGTTGGCGTCGAGATGTTCTTCACGGGTAGGTCTCTGAGAAAATAAAAGATTTGGCTATGTACTGTAGATAGCTACTAGATTATCTGGGTATGATGAAAGGCATCAAAGAATGAAGTCCACTTGGTATCTCCCTAGAAAAAAAGCATATATTACAAGACCTGAGGTATCTCTTCCTTTTCATTCACAAATGACAAAAGACCGTTGTGAAACTCATAGAAGACCTTCCCCTTCCATTGTATTTCAATTTCCTCCACAAATTCTCTTCCCTAATATCTGATCTGGATCTTGGATCCAGCAGCCTTCTTTCCCCTCTCAGAGTCGACGCTGATGAAACTGTCCCTCAGCGTGATAGTGTCGGACTCGCTCAATGCCGACACATTGGAAGTGACGGTGTTGGATCGTTGCACCTCCGAGACCTGCGGTACTGGTGGCTGCTCATCCTGAGGCGGGAATAAAGGCGACTTGCCACCGAGACGCGAGGAGATCGCTGAGAACCAACCCGTGGAATTTGGCGTCGTTGGCTGGGCCAACGGCGTCATGGGCGACTTTGACTCGCTGCTACCAGGGGCCGTTGATGGTGCAAGCTGAGTTGGCGGCGTAATATCCCTGGGCATGAAGGTAACATCCACGGGCGTGAACATCTGCTCGGCGAGCTCCTCGGCCGACAGCGCCTGCTGCCTTGTAGGGGTGGAGAGAGCCTCGTAGGTTTTCGCCTCGAGCAAAACTGGTGCGGGAGAATCAGCCGGGGTAAACATCTCCTCGGCCAATTGATCAGCCTTGGACATCGACTCCGATGCTGCCCCTTCAGTGGCCGAGACAATCATGGGGGATGGCTCGAGTGGCCCATCAGCAGGCTCGGGCACATGCTCAGTAGGCTCGAATGACCCGGCAGCCCACTGCTCGGCAAAGAGCCGCTCCTGCTCAAGGGCCTCAATCTGCGCAAAGAGCGCAGAGTCCATCTCAAACTGCTGCGATGGAACATTCTCTTGAGCCTCCTCGACTTGCACCTCGGGCTCTGGCTCTGGGGTGGCGGGCCGAGGAGGAGTAATCGTCCGCTTGAGGGATGACATGGATGACTTCCTGCTAATGCTAAAGCTCCGAGTGATGGGGGCGTTCTGGCTGGCTTCTTCGAACATCGAAGCCATAGCCGTGATGCGTCTTCCCCTTCCCTTGGGTGCTGCGCCAGATTCTGCGGAGGGTTGTTGAACATCTTCAAGCGCAGGAGTGGCAGTTGAGCGAGACTCAACCTTGGTCTTTGACGGCACAGCTGGGTGCACAGGCTTACCAGCCCCTGATCCAAAGAAAACAGGATGCACAGCTGCGACGTCGGCCGTGTAGCCAATGGCAGCAGGGTGGATGATTGTAGCATTGGAGACCAAAGACGAAGCAGCGAAGACTGGGTGCCTCTTTGACACGTCGAAAGTTACTGTGGCCTTTGGACTCTTCGAACGAGACTCGACATTGGTCGTTGACGGCACAGCTGGGTGCACAGGCTTGCCAGCTCCTGATCCAAAGAAAACAGGGTGGACTGCGGCAACGTCGGCCGTGTAGCCTATGGCAGCAGGGTGGATCATTGAGGCATTGGAGACCAAAGATGAAGCAGCAAAGACTGGGTGCCTCCTGGAGGCGTCAAAAGCCTTTGTGATGCTGTAACTCTTTGCGATAGCTTCAGTCAGAGCAGCGGCCCAGTCTGAGGAAGACGCTTGAATTGGTGCCTTGCGAGCTGTGGTCTGACGAACAGGGTAGCTGGCAGCAATAGCCTGATCAAGAGCCTGTAGCCACTGCTCGGAAGCCACAGGGCTGACTCTGGCTACACTGTGGGAGGTCTTGACCAAGGCCACAGGGTAGCTGGCTGCTACGGCTTCCTCGAGAGCAATCCGCCACGCCTCAGGCGAAGAATCAACACGCAAAGGGTTGGGCGTCGAAGAACCAGAGGCGTTAGCAGATGAGATCCAGTCCCGTTCAGTCTTCGACTTGTTGTCTGGAACCCAGAGAGAGGTTGAGCTCAGCTGCTCGAGAGCCTTCTCCTCCACAGGGCGAGGCTTACGGTCGATCTCGATAGCAGCAGGTGTCATTGCCGTCGTTTTGTAATCAGTTCGAGCCGACTTCGTGAACAGTCCAGGAACAGTAATATCCTTGGGTAGAACGGGTGCAGACCAGAGCAGCCTTTGAGGGCTGATCTTCTTGGACAGCCAGTTGGTCTCAGTCTCACAAGAAGCAACGGGTGTCCAGAGGGTGTCCGAAGTCAGGCGATCCAAAGATTTCACCTCTGGAGAGCGAAGCTTTCGGTTCATCACAACAGCAGCGGGTGCCTGAGATGTTGTTCTGAATACGGTCCGACCTGACTTAGTGAACAGTCCAAAGTCAGCAGCCTCTTTGGGAGAAGCGGGTGCCGACCAGAGCAGCCTGTTGGGACTGAGCGCAGCCTTGGGAAGAATCCAAATCTTCTCGTTCTTGACTTGCGGGACGGCAGCCCAGAGAGCCGTTGACGTAAGGCGGTCGAGTGACTTCACCTCAGGGGAGCGGGGCTTGCGGCTGCTCTCGATCGCGGCTGGAGCCTGCGAGGTGGTTCTGAAATCGGAGCGGATCGTCTTTGGGTCGAAAAGGCCTGAAGTAGCCACCTCGTTCGGTGAAGCAGGTGCTGACCAGAGCAGCCTCTTGGGAGAGCTCTGAGACGCACTGACATGTAGCCAGTTCCTTGGGGCTTGAATAATTGCAGGAGACAACCAGAGTGTAGTAGAAGTGAGGCTGTCGAGATCTTTCCTAGCAGGAGACTGGGCCTTACGGTCCAAATCAACAGCAGCAGGTGCCTGTGTAGTGGTTCTGAAGTCTGTGCGACCAGAGTCGACAGAGAACAAACCACCATCAATCATCTGCTTCGGAGACGTAGGAGTTGACCACAGCCCTCTGCTGACCTCCTTGACTTGGTGAGTGATTTGTCTCTCAGGAGATGTAGGTCGAGTCACGGGCGCCGACTTGGGCTTCGGTGTCCATGTCTTGGCTGCCACCGAAACGTCTTCAGGCTCCGGGGCTGCCCACAGTTCAGCACTCTCAATGATTGCAGGCTCAGCCTGGCGAGGCTTTGCACGAGCAGTGATCTGCACACCAGCGTAGTTGGTGAAGTCCTCAGGCTGGGGGAGGCCTACCCCATGCTGGCCTCTCTGCGGCTGCTCTTCAGCTTTCCAAAGCGGTGAGCTGCTTACAGATACTTCGGGAGATGACACTGGGGACTCATTTCGCGATGAAGAGTCCTTTTGTGATGCAGTCTCAGACGAGCTCGCCTTGGTCGGCGATTCTGGCGGTGTCCACATTGGCGATCTGGAGGTGCTCGGCTTGATAGGCTGTTGGACCCAGAGGGTGTCGCTTTCAACAGAGGCAGGCTGTTGAGACAGGCGAGGCTTGGAGCGAATGGTCTCCGACGTCTCGTCGTAGCGTTGCCAATCATCAGGCTGGGGCAAACCCATTCCGTGAGAGCCACTGTGTTCTTCTTCGTCGTCCGAGTCATCCTCCCATAGCGAGACTGGCTGTTGTGGTGGCAAAGGCGAAGGCATCATTTGCAAACCTTCCATTTCCTCTTCCAAAGCCGCAAGCGTACGTTGTTCCATGGCTCGGGTGTCGATATTTCGCTGCTCCTCGGACATGTATTGATCGAGTAGAGAGTCTCCAGAGTCGCGGGAGTCTCGGATGTTGTGACCAAAGAAGCTGTCAGTAGACGGGACATTGTTGGCCTTGAGCAAGCTCGCGATCTCGAACAGCGTTGTCTCATCAAAGCCATCATCACTCTCTGAGCCCATGCTGTCTGAGTCATCTTCCTCCTCGTACTCATCAAAAAATGACGAAGAGTACTCGGTCTGCTCGATCTCGCGAGACCTCGAGTCCAAGGTTCCCCTAACACCACCAGTTGACATAGTGCCTGGCATGGCGGTAAACGCTGGCCGCTGTGGCACAGAGGCTACATCAGATTTCTCGCCCCATGGAAATTGGAAGATGCCGAGCGTGTCGCGCTTGTCAGGCAAAGGTACCGGGTCCTCGATGATATCTGGCAGAGCCGTGATCCTCTTGCTACGGCGGGGAGGCCGCTGTGTCAATGGGCGAGCTGACACGGTCTGGGATCTTCGGATGCCTGGGTTGTGATAGTTGCGGACCTCCGGCGCCGGCGCCGGCGCAGGCGCAGGCTCGGCAGTGGGCATCTCCTCTGGTTCTTCGACCTCGACTGAAGCAACCCAAAGTTTCGAGGAGTTGAGAGGCTTGTCCGAAGTGGCCTTTCGCCAGAGCTCATTGCTTTCTACGCGCAACTCTGAGCTTTCTTTCCTTTGCGCCGGGCGTACTGATAGACCTGGTAGAGGCGGTTCCACGATAGGAACATAGTATGGCTTCTCCGGCCGCACCCACATCAAGCCGATTTGCTCCTCTTGCGGCTGCACTCTCGTCCACAGACCGTTCGAGGTGGCCTGTTCCTTGGTTTCGGTTTCCTTCGCCCTGCGGGCCAAGACTGCAGCGAGGTTGCGTCTGCTCTCGATCTCGGTCTCGGACTCGTCCGAGTCTGGCGGCGTGGGGCTGCCCAGATTGGAGGAGAGGGCCAAAAAGTTCCTGCTTCGCGTGCGGTCGAGCTCACTAGCAGTGTGCATAAACTCTTGGTGCGCCGCCGCCAGCCTCTTCTGCCAGAGACTTGCTCGGCTGCCAAAGGGCATGTCATCACCGTCATTCGTGATCGAGACGAACGAGGCCGCGATGCTTGCCTGGCGAGTGCGACGGTAAGCGCTGCGCTCGGCCGCCATATTCGAGCGGGTCGAGGAGTTTCGCGACAGAGTTTGTTCCGAAGACGCATCGGCCATTGCCGCGGAGGTGCGGCGTGATTCGGCCGTAGGTGACATATCGAGTGTCGTCATTGAGTCCTGTGTGAAGCGATTTTGCATGACGAGCCATCGGGACTCTTGTTGTCCCATTTCCGCTTCCAGATCATTCAGAAGTGCTTGTCGACCGGGGCTTTCAACCGAGGCACGGTCCGCCTGCTCGTACTTCTTCAACTGAGCCTGGATCAGTTGCAAAGCTTCTTCAGGTGAAGGCAATGGCGACGGCTCAACAGCCTTGGCGATGGCGACTTGCTTAGCTTGTGTTGGTCGGTCACTTAGGGCTAATGGTGTTGGTGGAGGGCCTCTCTTGGAGCCCCTCTTGCCAGAGTGCCCGGAGAAGCTAAGTGTCGTCTCGCCAACTCGACGATGCCATGGCCCTGAAGACCTAGTCGAGGTTGTCTCTTCCACAGGGCTGCCATCATCCACAGGTGAATTCAAGGCGTCCTGAGTCTGTTGTATGTCACGGGCTACAGACGTATCAAGCATGATGGTCATTTCCTCGCCATTTGTTACAGCGGATACGCCTCGATTGTCAGGACTCGGGCGGTCCAATCTGGTGACCTCGATAGCACGAGCTTGGTGAACAGCAAGACCAACCTTCTGCACATGCCTCGGAGAATAAATCGAGCCAATGTTGGTCATTCCATCGTCATAGTCGGCAGTGGAGGCTGATCTGGGGTCTCCAAAAATCGGCAGGACTGGCGAGGAAGCTCTCTTTGCACCATTTGGCTGTGAGCTGCTTCCCCTAGGACTAGGCTGCTGTTGTTCTTGCTCTTCTTCTTCGTTGACCAAAGCCCGATAAGTCGCCAGGGACACTTCCCGCTGGGTACCAGACTCTTGTTCGTCGAAGATGCTGCGTGTCCGGATGGAGCTCATAGTTCGCTTCGAATATCTATCCCGCATTTCCCGAGCCTCATTGTCCGCCAAAGTAGCGGAGTCATCCGAGTACGAGCTTTGCATGTCCGGTACAGATGACCTGCGCTTGCTTGCCTCGTCAGTCCCAAGAGCAGGGAAGAGAAAATTGACCTTCTCGGAATATGTCATGCTCTTCGTATCATTAGGGTGAGGTCTTTCCTGCCTTGCTGACCTCGGTGGCGGAGGGAGAGGGGGCAGCGTTGTCGGGCTGCCTGGATTGGATTGAAGAATTGACTTCCTCTGCATGAGGTTTCCGAGCGACCTAGACTTCCTGTGTCCCGTTGGAGGATAGAAAGCATCGCTATCCTCTTTGCTAGGCTTGCGAGGAATTGGTCTTGGACGGTGAACGATCGATGATGCGGTATTCGGTGGCTCTGGCAAAGCTTTCACTTGAGGTACCAGTATTGAATGAACTTGCGGAGTCTCAATATCGGGCATAATGGCAGATGACAGACCGGTTTTGCTTTTTCGGTCTCTGGCATCCTCCATAACACTCGCAACAAAGTTCGGGTCGTTGTAGACGATATCATTAACGAATAAGACAGTCTCTTGTCTGCTCTTCCCAGCTTCAGGTGGCGACGCTCTCCTTACCGATCTCGACCTCGGATTCATCGGGAGACCTGCCGTCGGTCGACGCTGCAAGGGAGTCTTCAATGGCTCGACCACCGGTTCAGGTGATGCGGGTCTCTGTCGAGAGGGCCTGATGATAGGGTTCGGGCCCGGTGCCGTCACCTGTTTGGGCACAGGACGACCAGGAGATCTGCTTGGTAGAGGTGGTGTTCCAGGTGATGCCTGTCCCTCCACCGAGGATTTTGGTGAGGTTTGCCTTGGAGATCGTCTCCTTAACTCGTCGCTAGATGGTGACAACTGAGCACCTGTAGCAGAGCCAGTGGACAGAGTCTCGCTGTCTGGGCGAAGTGGCTCGGAGACAGCAGCCGCGACCTCCTTGCGAATCGTCGAGGTTGTCTGCATCAGGCCGTTTCCTGGACTGATGCTCAGCGGATTGGCACTCAGCTCAGCCGGCGCGTTCGGATCATTGAATAACGCCATCATTGCTCTTCTCTCCTTATCCATCTGTGCTGCAGTCGCGAGATCCGTCGTAGCGACCTTGTCCAGCGGATTTGACCCACCCTCCTGAAGTACGGGGCTCGATATCGCCAATTTTCCTCCCAAGGCGATCGACTTCGCTGGGCCTTTGCCGGAATCGAAGAATGCCCTCCTCGGTGGCTCCTGTTGTACCTGCCGGGGTCGGGGCTCGGTAGGCTTTTGAGGCTCCGTGTTTGCTCGCATTGGCGGGAACAAAGTACCCTGAACCGGCACCCCGCCAACTCCCTGCCCTGCTGATGCATTGGAAATAGTTGGAAGATTTTGTGAGTAGCGCTGGTTAAGTACCACAGGTTGACCGGGATGCGGCGGCTCTCTCGGTTGGACAAAAGCTGTGAGCGAAGAGATCTGCTCCGTCTTTAGATCCTCAAATCTGCTTGGGGGATAGTCGTTTGAATTTGAGGTCGAAATCGAACGCGCCGTTGTGATCATACGCGGCGATGGAGCCTCGGGTAGCCTACGCTCTTGGTCCCTCTTCAACTCCGGTGCTACAAGCGAGTCCGAAAACGCAATTACAAGGACTGATCTGATCAGCAAGTAGCTCCGAGGCATAGATCATTAAAGCGACTCACTGATTAGCACGGCAAGGCCGCCACCTGGTATTGTGCTTCTGGTCAAGTAGTCACTGCCGAGGACCCCCAAGGACATAGGAACACTAGTCTGTAGGTTGTGTCAGTATTTCCTTACGAGATATATACTGGTCCAGAAGGACTTACCCCCGTCCATACCACCAGACCAGCAAGAACGACGACTACGGCCTTACCACGATTCGAGGCCTGACCACCATCCTGCATCTTTCCAAAGAGTCCGGCCGATATGGCCTGGCCGGCCAAGCCCACAATAATGACCGCGTCCACTATTACAGTGATAATTGCCACAATGAGGACCGACGAAAGCGGCACGCAGACTGTGTTGAATTCGGGCTTCGAGAGTCCAACGAAAACACCCCCCAGCACAAAGCGGGCAGCCAGTAACGCCTGGAGAATGTACTGCAACGCCCCTGGCTTCATACCATCGTTGATGACCCATAGTAGATGTTGTTCGATCGAAAATCGCGCTAATTGATCGAATATTGTCGTGAAGATTACGCCGATCTGGCAAGATTCCACCGCAGTCGGGTCTATTAGTGTTGTTATAAAATCGACTTGGGCCCACAGGGCAGCACTGAGTAGAAATAAAACGAGGACCAGCCTCTTGCCGTCCCGAAAGATCGACGAGCCATGGCCCTTTACATTGAGGAACAAGCCCGCCGACGCCGCGTTGACAACGATGCCACTGTGCTCCTAGTATTAGCAACTACCAAAAGTCCTCCATCCCCGTACATGCCACCGTGGAAGGAGGTTACTGACAATACGAAGGCGGCGATGAGGGCCGAGGTTGTTCCAGGAATCGCCATGAGGGCGACGCCAGTGGCGAGAGACGTATGAAAGAAAGGCCAGCCCAGTCAATGGGAGAGTAGGAAAAAAGTTAAAAAGAGTAAGCAGGTATCAACTTCATTATGCCGTGATCATGCAAGTCATCGTCACGACAACAACATTCACGATGCACTCGAACCTCCCATGTTCGTGTGAAAGTTGTTTGTGGCAATGCTCTGGCAGAGGGAGTATGAAGACGAAAGGAGAGGGAGAGTAGAGACTGTCATCCCGGTTTCACAGGAATAGCAGCGAGAATCCGAGGCAGGCGAAAGTAAGAAGCGGGATGCTTGCAAAGACGATCAGTAACCATCCCAACAAAGCCACTACCCCGGCCTGCTGGGTGGGAATTAGACAAATCGTGAGGACTTCTCAAACCGTCGCGGGGCTATACAGCCAAATGGGATACCAAGCCGTGAGGGAAAACAGGGGTCCAAGCAGCTGTCAAACTCGGTGGGGCAGAGGCTTGATGCAAGGCTGTGGGTGCCATATGCGAGCAGCTGTTTCACGTGAAACTCAAGATGTCACAAACTCTCGTGCCGCCATGACGAACTAGGCCGAAGCGAGGATCGTCCGCACTTTGAACTGCACGGCATGCTCAGAGAAGGAGACTTTCCACGGGCCGCCTGTAGAACACGTTTTGTGTTGATCTGAATATTGGACTCTTGTCGACATACGAGGACCGTCCTAACAATGGTGGTCTTCGATGTACTAGTACAAATACAAGACAAGCTCCAGTTCACATGGCTAAACAAAATTGAGTTTAGATATTGCCACGTTTTGTGAACTGACAGGTAGATCCGGGAGCCAGCAAAAAGTAACCAGGCCAGAGGCAAGTGCACAATGCGTTAACAAATCACAGAGCTGCACAGATGGTGGGGGTTGGGTCAAATACTCCATATCCATGGTGAAGAACATCTGTCGTTGTTGCTGTTGTTGTTGTTGTTGTTGTCGGTTTGTCAGTGACCGTTCCCTCTGTCTCATGGGCTTACGAAAAGGACCAGTGAATCAGCACCTGTGTAATACTAGGGCAATGAACTCCGCGGTCGCCGCGTATAGAGACATTGTGCATCGGAAGTTTGGAAGATAAATGGGCCATCGAGATCGTATGTTGAAGAAGACAGAGCCAGCGACCCAAGCACAGCACAGAAGGCATCTCATCTGCGTTGTTTAGGAATTCACGACGACAAGCCGGATCTCAAGGCTATCTCTTCCCAGGCGGGAGGCGAGACTGGCCAAGTCGCGAGTCATCTTCAGACGGTATTTTTAGAGGGTGTGGAGGATCGAGAAAGAGACTTGGGCGCTTAAGAGAGATCTTGCAACAGAACGGTTGCATCAAGCACGAGCCGGTGATGAGTAGATCCGCCTAGAGACTGAAGTGGGACGGCGTGGTGTGCTTGGCGGACAGGGCGCCCACAGACTCTCTCGCGTGGTCTTGTATCTCAACGGTGTCCATGCGTGAGCTTCCTCGGCATGGCGGTCTCACAAAGCAGAGGTCGAACAGGGGCAGAGTGAAGAAAAAGGTTTAGTGCGAGATCGAGGTTGGGAGGATCTGAGACGTCGTTCCCAACTGGTCACGCGCGCTAGTCCCTGCGAGCCAGTATTGCCGGCCCCGAGGCTAGGGTCCAGGGCTTTGCGGCTCTAGAGCGTCAACAATGTTGTCCCCCTTTCAATTGCCTGCTTACAATAGCACTACCATTTGTCTGATCTACCCTGATCGTTGAATCTCCTACAGATCTTCAAGATCCGACTTTCATCATCAGATTTGTTGTTCCATCGCTTCGAAGCCCGGGTCACTGTACACTTAAGATGCCAGTGCTTCGGGCTTTGAGATTGTCCCATACATATGTTGCCTACCGCATATCATATACATGAGCTTAGGATATCTGAGGTATATTAACGTTCTTTCCTAAGATCACCGGCGACGCAACCGAGATATACATGTACATGGTATATGAACCGCGTAAGACAGGTCCAACGCTCGCCATACTAGCCACTGAGAAGCTGCCGAGCATTACTCATCAATCTCTGCTGAGCCTCCAAATTGTATGTACTGTACGATTCGACCACATGCCATCGACTATCTATCCCGCTGCAATCACACATCATCAAACCCATCTTTTACTAGAGCCTGCGAGTAGTGCGAGCATCCAAAGGACTCAGCTTCCAACGACACGTCGTAACAACTCTTTCCAGTTCCTTCGCTTTCTTTGTGCCGGGAACACAGTCTGAGGCCCACATCCTCTGCCCCTGGCTGCAACGCTATAATTTTCTGGAATGAGTCTTGATGGTTTTTTAAATCCCTATGACACAATATGGGTCTCATAAGCTCCATGCTTACACTAGACGTGAACCACTCAATCGAACATCGATGTGATACAGTGATCTCATTGCAAGCTTCGTAAACAGTGCCAACATCTTCGGGAAACATGCTGACAACTATTCATTCTCCGGGCCGTTTGCCACTACCAATCTGGATCTTCGAGGTGAGGGGGGGAAGACAAGACTACGCCGTCCACTGCCATCCCTTTAGCTCGATCTGATATCGTTGAGTATAGTAGCAACGCATTCGTGACAACAGTCGAGCAGGTTTGATGGTAATTATGTGTTCCTAGTCTTCTATAGGATGTCCTCTCGGGATATTGCTGCTGGTGTAGATATAGACGCATGGTAATTGCGACCAGTGGGTGGGTGACGACGATCGTAGCGGTGATGATGGGCTCCGAAGTGACTTCTCATGTTGTACCCCGGTCGGGCGCGGGTGCAAGCAAGACAATATGCTATTAAGATTTTGTCTCTTTCCGCACTTTTGCGGCGTCTCGATCTATTCCACCACTACACACACTGCAACCCATCTTAAAGCCTTAGTTTCTCACCAGTTCTCCCACACGAGGTCTGGCAACACAGTCCTCATAATCTCCCAGTGACCCAATGCACTCTTCTCATGAAACCCTTCTAGGACCGCGGTATCGTTCTTCCTCAACGTCTGGACCTCGTCTTCCGCCTTGAAGTCGCTATCGAAAACCTCGTGCCTCGGCGGCAGAAAGTGCTCGCGCGTGCGACTCTGCAGCAAGTCCGCGGAGGTGACCTTGCGAAATTTCAGGGGGCTTTCGCTCTTGGTACAGTAGATGACCATATTTGTGAAATCGCGCTTCTCTCTCTCGACAGCTTCGATGTCGCTTGGGTTCTCACGGTAGATGCGACAGGACGGGAACACTTCGCGGATAGTCTGCACAACGATCTTCGGTGGGGGCAGCATCATGTCTCCAGCGTAGTTCTGAGCTTGCAATCAGTCTCATGTATGTGGCTTGACATTGGGGGTTGGTAGCTTACAATCGCAACCACGCCGTTCGGCTTCAATAAAGCGTCAAGGTTTTGAAGGAACTCCAAGGTAAATAGAGGGACTGGCTCAGCTCCGCCGGTAAACACGTCGTGGACTACATAGTCGAACTTGCTATCTGTCGTGTTGACGAGTTTTTCGGTGTAAGTGACAGCGTCGGCAATGACAGGCGTATGATTGGACGGCAGCTCAAAGTATTTCGCTGCAAATTCATGCACAACAGGGTCGATTTCAACCACAGTGGTGTCGATACCATGAGCCACAAGCGCCGCGGGGAGCGTACCGATTCCAAGTCCACTGTGAAGAAAGTTCAGCTTACCATTATCCAGGAGGCACGAAAACGACTTACATGACGAGAGCCTTGGCTTTCGCGTCGACGATGGGCTCTGGCGTCTCGATGAGCCGTACAGCTTCAAGCATAGTGAAAATACCGTAAATGGGTTCGGCAACCCTTTTACCCTTATAGCGAGTCCACTCTCCTCCCAAGAGACTATGGTCGGCTCTCATCACTCGATAACCTGCCTCAAGGTTGTCGGCTACAGAGATGTAGCCCGTCAGGGATTCCTTCCTCTCTAGCAACGACCAATTACTAGCCACCAGCGTGCTGTTTAAAGACTGAGTTGCCATCGGTGTCATAACGTGCGTATTGAAAAAAGCCGTATGTAACAGTGCCGGGACAGCGAAGACCAAGTACTTCGATGGGGCAAAGAGAGCGTAAGATGCGCCGAGAATGGTCTCCAAGATGATACGAGTCTGGAAGATAGAATGGCCAATATTTTCTCCTAGATATCTGCCTGAAGCAGACTCAATGAACTTGTAATATCCGTAAGAAAGGATGCCCGGAGAGGCGTCGCGGATGAAGCCAGGGAGGCGAGAGAGATCGGCACCCTCAAGATAGTTGGCGGTGCAGGCCACCGACAGGATAACCAAAGGGACCACACTCAGGAGCTCAGTGATGAAGGGCCCCTGGTAAGCAGTCAAGGTAGCGCTGAACTTGAAGAGAAAGAATTGTGTCACAGGGATGTAAAATGCTGCGATGGGCAGCAGATACGCCAGCTTGAGAGGCACCAATCGGCCGAGGTGCAGGTTGCATGACCATCCGACAAAAACGCCGCCAAGGATCACTTTATTGTGCCATAAAGATACGGGTATTGAACCGTAGACAGGTGACAAAGTCAGCTCCGATAGATTTGCAGCGAGCGCCGTCAAGGCGAGGAGAACGAGGGCCTTGAGATAGACGGCGGCCTGCTCCTGAATCCATCTTCCCCAGGTCTCGTCGGCGGCTTTTTTCCTCAGGTCCAGGAGCTCTTTCTCGAATGATGCTTGCGAAAATGAGGAGTTCTGATCTATCTCTGGCACCTCTGGCTTGGCTTTTCTAGTTGACCTTCGGGGAGGCATGATAACATGAGCGAAAGGGGGGAGGGCGGGAGCCGGGCTTCACGGCCGGAACGTGAAGTCTAGACGCGACGATGCTGGGAGGCTATCGCAAGAGACAAGGAAATATGTACAAGTGACAAAGATATTCAGAATTTACCATCAAAGTACAGGACCAGCTGTTTTCACAACACGTCAGTAAATTAATAGATATGAGAAGGTGAGAAGACGATTGTGGTGGTGTGGTGTGAGTATGGTCAGTCCGCAATGTGTTCTCAAACAAGCAGAGCTTCTCGAAACAAATGCAGGGTCTGGAGCTGGAGCTAGGGGCCCCCTTGCCCCTGCCTGTTCTGTCCTTGGACCCACCTGGACGAATACCAAAAAGTGCTGATTGCCGTTCGGGAAGGTGTCCGAGGCCGACAGAAGCCGCCGGATATGACGCACTAAGAAGCCTTGGGAATGAATTGGGAAAACGCGGGGAAGTTTGGGAAGCTCTAGTTGTTGTTAACCGCCTACCTAATATCTGGAGATTTCCCTCACGAGCCCATTGAATTGTGTTCGCATCGTGAACTTGACCTTGCGCCGGATCAGACGAATACGACAAGATGGTTGCCATTACTCAAGAACACCAATTGGTCGATCTCGGCCAGAAGAGCCTCTTCAGTGCGTCGATCCCGCTTTGCCTCGAGTTGATCCCTACCCAGCTCTAACAATAGCTCTCTCAAGTCTCTGCTGCGGCCATAGCCTTCAATCCAACTTTCTGGAAGTGAGTTGCTGCCATGCTGGTGTTGCGCACAACACACCATGTCCCACTGGCTCCAAAGACAACGTATCTGACTGTCTGTGACGCCCAGCATCGTCGCCCGGCGAGAATACCGCACTCGTTTCCTGACCAAGTTGTTCGGGGGCAACTCACAGACAGCATGCTACGCCCTCGCCGCTACCATCTTCTCTCTCGGTATTGTGCGCGACCTTCTATACGAGCGCGCCTTGCGCCACCAGCCGCCCCATCCTCTGCTCGAGACCAATGTCGCCACGTACCTTGGCTACGCGCTGATTGCGTGCGGTAACATCCTGGTTTTGTCCTCGACATATGCACTTGGCATCACGGGCACTTTTCTGGGCGACTACTGCGGCATACTCATGGACGAAATGATTACTGGATTTCCCTTCAACATCTGCGACGCGCCCATGTACTACGGCTCTACCATGAGTTTCCTCGGGACAGCATTGGTGTACAGCAGACCGGCGGGTATCTTGCTCACCGCGTGGGTGCTGACAGTCTACTTGGTTGCTCTGCAGTATGAGAATCCATTCACTGCAAGCATCTACGAAAAGCGGGAAAAGGACAGGGCTGCGGCTGGGTCGAACAAGGACAAGAAGAAGCAGTGATTACATACCATCCAAAAAAGCGAAATGACAGTCTGCTGTGGAGCTCTGGGCACTGTTGGTTCAGACTGCTGTGTGGGGAGTCATGAGCATGTGTGTGTGGGGGGGGGGGGGGAAACATGGCATGTGAACAAGAGCGATCCGGGAGCAATTATGTACATTTTGTCCGGGAGAAGACGAGTCGTCACAAGATCGGGGAGTAAATTTCGGAGAGTAGTATATGGGTGCATGTCGGTGGTCTCGTCGCATATACTAAGATGATGAGCTGGTGCGTTGCGCATACACTTCGATGTTGAAATTGTGTGGACTGCCCAGACTTGCTTAGTAGACGTTCTAGTTTAAGCAATATGTCACTGAGAGATGACAGTCATAATAGTCACTATATCGATTCCGGTTCTCGATATGCAGCTACAATACTAACAAACTTTATACTTGCAGGCTCTGAGCAGTTGTGTATGTCAAGTGCCGCCAGTGCAGTAGTCCGTCCAATTTATATGGCCTATTCTGGCCGTCGGGTATGTCCAGGCTGGGTTTGGTAAAGTCGGGCGGACACGGCGGGTCAAGCCGAGCATGGCAGGGCGGCGCGATGACGCTTTCGAGACTTTTGACACCATGGCAAAATATTACCTAAAATGCATAAAACCCCCTAGGTACTCACGAAATTAAGATGGCAAGCCCCTCGGTTACTGGAGCTGCGTGCTCAGTCGAGGTTCTCCTCCACATGATACTATTTACATGATAATCAGCGAAACGTCTCCAGTGGTCACCTCGGATCAAGGTCCATAACGTCGGAGCGCAAGGGTTCTCTAGACTCTCCCTTCCTGACCTAATTACGGCATCTTCGAAAGTTGTTCATTTTTCTCTGTCCTCCAGCCGAATGGGTTACTCATGGAAGGAGTCATACACACCCACAAATGACGCCGCGTCCTTGCCCGCTTTGCAGTATTCCGTAGAGTTGCATGAAATCCTGGATTGACGCAACGAATGGCTGGCTCTTCCACAGCGTCCCACACAGCACCAAACATGGCTCTTCCGGAGTCTGACGATGCACACGTTGGTGCTCACCGGCCAAACACATCTTCACATGCTCGTCCAACCTCAACAAGCTCGTCACGGGCGTGGAAGCGAGGCTTGTCTAAACTGAAGTGTCTCAAGAACAACCTGGAGGAAAAGGCACCTCGTCCGCGGTCGACAAGATCTCCTCCCACGCCTACTCGACCAGAGGTTCCCTCCTCAGAACAGGGCCAAGAAAACAAAGATTGGACATTTTCTCGACTTTGGAATGGCATCATCACCTTTGGAAAATTCATCGGGCCTGGTTTCATGGTCGCCGTGGCATACAGTGAGTTTCTATCGCTCTTTCAGAGTCCCGCAGTCTGCAAGACAGTCAGAGAGACCTCCCCATGCGCCACAAATACCAGTGTTTGTTGCCCCATTTTGGCCATTCCCGTGGGGATGGATGACTTGGTTTGACTTTAAATCTCGTGGGAACTGCATGATCGAAAGACGACTGACCGTTTGCACAGTTGATCCCGGAAACTATTCCACGGACATAGCAGCAGGCGCTTCCTATCGTTTCCGCCTCCTTTTCATTGTTCTGCTCAGCAATTTGTTTGCAGTCTTCTTACAGAGCCTTTGCATCAAACTGGGCTCCGTCACTGGTCTCAACCTTGCTGAGGCGTGCAGGGCATTTCTTCCACGATGGCTGAACTACGCGCTGTACGTGATGGCAGAGGTTGCTATCATTGCGACCGATATAGCAGAGGTACGATTACTGTTTTTCCATATCCCTCGACACATCTGGATATTGGCCGTGACGTCTGTATCCAGGATTGAGGGCTCCCAGAGAAAACAAATACTGTTCCTGATTGCGAAGCTTTGCTGCAAAGTAGCTATGTGGTACTGACTTTGCTATAGGTCATTGGCACTGCTATCGCATTGAACCTGCTCTCGAATGGTCGCTTGCCACTAGTCGCAGGGTGCGCCATCTCCATCCTCGACACGCTTATTATCCTGCTCTTCTATAACCCATCCGGCTCCATGCGCGGACTCCGAGCTTTTGAGTTCTTCGTTATGGGAATTGTCGGGGCCGTCGTGATCTGTTTCTGCGTGCAGTTATCCCTCATCAAAAACACCTCCGTAGGTGAAGTTTTCCGTGGGTACCTACCGTCTAGCGCTATTACGGAGCAGCAAGGCCTCTATCAGGCATGTGGCATTCTGGGCGCGACTGTCATGCCTCACAGTCTCTATCTCGGCTCAGGTATTTGTCAGTCCCGATTGAAGGAGTACGACACCAAGAAGGGCCTTGTTCCACCGTCAAGGTCCCCTTCATCGACCAGTGACGTGTCCGAAAAGAGCGTCTACATCCCTTCTCTCGCGGCGATACGACATTGTCTGAAGTACTCAATCGGCGAATTGACAGTCAGCCTCTGCACCTTTGCGCTCTTTATCAACTCAGCAATTCTAATTGTTGCCGGGGCTTCCCTCTACGGCAATGAGCAAGCTCAAGGCGAGGATATCTTTGCCATACACGACCTCCTCGCCCAAAGCCTAGGCCAAGGCGCTGGGATCCTCTTTGCCCTGGCACTGTTGCTCTCTGGAATTTCAGCCGGCATCGTTTGCACCATCACCGGACAGATGGTGAGCGAAGGGGCCTTGAACTTCAAAATGCGACCCTGGCTACGACGCTTCATGACCCGGTCCATCAGTATCACGCCTAGCATCATCATCGCTGGTGCCGTAGGGAGGCAGGGTCTCGATGCTGCTCTCAACGCTTCGCAGGTCGTACTGAGCGTCGTCCTGCCTTTTGTTTCAGCGCCCTTGATTTACTTCACGTGCATGAATCAGTATATGAAAGTCCAGTCGGGGAGGGCACGTGTCACGATGGTGGGCGAGGACGAAGCCGAGGGCGAGGATGGGACTGAATCAGGTGGAGGTAACATGTCAAGGTTGGCGGATGGTGATGCGGAGGTGGAGGTGGAGAATGTAAAGATGGCTAATTCTATGCCCGTTGTCATAATTGCAGTGGTAGTCTGGTTGATCATTGCTGCTATGAATGTTGCCAATCTAGTATTGTTAGGTCTGGGCAGAGAGTGAAAACATCGAGACTCAATTCAGGAGCACATATTTCGACGACCATGTCATTACACATCCCTTCGGTGGCTGCTTTCTACCCCGTTTATGTAGTGGCTTCGTGACATTCCTCAACACTCTCGCGAGGCGGACATTTCGCCATCACGACCGCGGCAGAATCGTTTCATGCAGTAGTCGCTTGTGCCTGGGATTGTCTATTGTTACAGGAGGTAGGTCTATGTCTATTTATACATCTGCTTGGTCTCGCCTGTCTAAATTTGCTTGCTTTGAGCCTCAACATCGCTCACTTCACTTTCCGTCCGTTGTTTGGGATTGTCCGCCTTCTTCCTCTTGAGACTGACCCAATCCATTCCAAGGACTGCGAAGAATGCAGCCGTAGCACAAGCCACAGAAATGTAATATGTATTCCTCAGACCACCAAGGTACGCATTCAAGACAGCATCCGTGTACTGCTGCATGCCCATCTCCTGGAGTATCTCCCTGACCTGCGATGCGCCAGAATTGATAAAGATCTGCGGGTCCAAGCCTGGCACGTTCTTTTCCACGCCTTCGATCAGACCGTTCTGGAAGACCGTCTGGGCGACGGCAATGAAGATGGCGCCTCCGAAGGAATTGAAGAACTGGACGCACGCCGTCGCTACCGGTATGTCCGCAGCTGGTAGCACGTTCTGGACAACAAGCACACCCAGCTGAAATCCGACGCCGATTCCTAGCCCGCAAAGGACTTGATATCCCAGCCAGACTCGGATCGGCGAGTCCAAGCCAAAAGTCGTGATCATACCGGCACCGACAGCGAACAAGACCATGCAAGGCAGAGCGACCGGGTTGTAGTACCCGATGGCACTAATGAGACCGCCGGATAGGATAGACATCAAGACCGTGGCGAGAAGCAAAGGAAGAAGCTTGATGCCGGCTTGGACGGCGCTGTCGCCGTTGACGGCCTGGAAGTACAGGGACAAGTAATAGATGAGCGGGAAAAAAGCGGCGCCGAAGAAGACGCTGAAAAGCATGGCGCTCAGGACGTTGCGGTTCTTGAAGAAGCGCGGTGGTAGCGTTGCTTCGTCACCTTTCCATATTTGAATCCCAATGAAGAGAGCAGCAAGCGCGGCAAAACCAACAAAAAGGCCAATAATTCGTGAATTGTTCCACGCATAAGTCGTTCCGCCCCATTGGAGAGCCAGTAGTAAGCAGATGACGGCTGGAATGAGGGTTGCGGTGCCGAGAAGATCCAATTTGAGAATCTTTTGAATAAAGGAGCTGTCTTGTTTCTTCTGGCCTTTGATGTTGAGCAAAAAGAAGAGGAATACCACGGTGGCACCGCCAATGGGAAGATCTAAAGGGTAAGATTAGCCATGCCGGACTCCCCGGAAAGTAAGGCGGTATTGCGCAGCGCACCGCATTGTGTGTAGGAGGGGAAGGGGGGAGGGGTTGGGAACTCACTGATGTAGAAACACCACCTCCAGGTGACATGATCCGTAAAGGCACCTCCGAGCAATGGACCAGCGACACTCGCGACGCCCCACATGGCTCCGATCAGGCCAAAAGCCGCAGGTCTCTGCCTCAGCGGAAGCGTGTACGCCAGCACGACAATGGCCCCGGAGAACAACCCCGCGGTGCCCATGCCCGCCACGGCTCGACCCACAATGAAGGCCGTGGAGCTCGGGGCGACGGCGCAGACGAGGCTCCCAATCTCAAAGACAAAGATGGCGATGAGGTAGATGGTCTTGACGGCGAAATTGTTGTACAGCTTGCCGTACAGCGGCTGGAGAGCGGTGGAGGTGAGCAGGTACGCCGAGCCGTACCAGCCGATATCCTTTGTGCTGTCGAACTGGGCCGTGATGGCGCCCAGGGCCGGGGCGATGATGGTCTGGTCGAGGGCGACGAGGAACACGGACAAGCACAGGCAGGTGATGATGAGGACCCGGGCCAGGCCTTGGGGGTACACGACGTCGCTGTCATCTTGCGGCTCTTGTGCTGCCGCCGGGTGTTGTCCCTCCGTGATGCCTCCAAAGTCCGATTTGGATCCACTGTCGGCCGGATGAGAAGCGGTGCGGTGGAGTTCTTTCTCGGCGCCCATCGCCGCCGTATTCGGTGCGTGATGTGGCGTCTTTTCAGCCTCCAGGGCCATAGGTGATGGAGTCATTTTGCCGGGGCAGGCCTCGAGTGCCTGGAATCCCTTTGGTTTTGTTTTCTTGTCTTTTTTTTTTACGGCTTTCTTTTCTCGTTGTTGTAAGTAATGTTACGTTACAAAATTGCAATGCCGCGAATGATACTGTACGATTGGACGAGTCTAGCGAATCCAGCAACCTGTATATAAGCAAATATGCACAAGAAGACGACGTCTAAAATCATATACTAGCAGGACGAAAAAAAAAGCATTATCAATCCGCCATGACAAAGAAATGCGCTCTAGTACTCCGAGTGGTCAAACCCGGTGTCAAAATTGAGCCGTGTCCATGATCGAGCCGGACAATCTTGTCAGGGACACCGGGTATCGACTTGTCTCAAAAGTCTAGGGCGTCATTTATTTAGATCCGGACATTTCGACGTGGAACCCCCGGGACCACAGCGCAATGGTTCTACGGTACCTGTCGGTCTCGGCAAACCTTGTTTGTCCGGTGTCGTTGCAAATATGGGTCTTAACCTTTTTTGAGTCCCACGCTGTCAGCAATCCTCAAGTTGTCAAATTCAAAGACAGGCTGCGAACAAAATCTAGGCACGTGGGTACATGTGTTACTGTTCTTGGAGTACAAAAAACAGCCGAGGAGCGCTTCGCACAGATCCGGACCGATGTCACTGTACTGTACTGTACTGTACTGTACTGTACTGCATAGGGCCGAGCCGAGGAATGCCTGTCTGGATCCAAATCCAGGGTCCCTAAAAACAACCACTATCAACCTGCTATTCCTGGCCCAATTGGATTTGCTTGTATCGGTCCGTCGTTCGTCTACGAACATGGTGCAAGACACTGATCTTGACTCCACATGCGACCTACTGCAAAGGAGATCTTAGCCCATCCTTGGTTTCAGACTATGAGATAGAATGTGGCGCCCTAGGTGCCGCACCTTGGCCCTCTTGTGGCAGCCATCAGGAAGAAAGGTGGAGTCATATTGTAAATTGGCATTGGAGCGGTGGACATAAGATCGCAAAGGACAGCAAGTCCCTGGTCGACGACCAGTTGTCATTCTCAATAACAATTTGAAGGTGATCTGTGAGCATCAATCCGATGAAGGCCTAATATGCTTGTTTGTTCGAGGAAGCACATTCATGTAAAGTAGAACGCAGTCATTTCAAACCTCTAGTCAGAGTATAAACTCGTCAACCCCCAAGGCTCGAGCCGTTGCAGATAGAAGGGTGGTAGTTGCGCCTGCGCGCGGGCAGCATTGAACATGTTGGGCTATCAGCAAGTTCAAGGTTGAGCCAAACCGCACACAGCCTTCTGCTTTTCAGCCCTACAGGCATTTCCTTGAGCCAATCTATGGACGGGATTATCATTAGAGCTTGCTCCCTAGAAATCGAGTCTCCACGATGCGCCATGCAGAAGCACGAAACCATGGATAAGGAGAGGGAATCTTTCTCTACCCTGCCATCATCGCCCTCATCCGCCCTGGCGAAGCTTGGCCAACGCGGTGGCAATACCATCTCCGAGCTCGTCCTCGTTCCTAGCGGCTAACGTCTTACTCGAAGAAGGCTCTCCTTCAGCGCCTCGAGCCCGAGCCTCGGCCTCAGCCATGCGCCTCGACTCCTCGATGGCAGCAGCTAACTCGGCATCTTCATCGTCGTCATGCCCAACAGCAGAAACCCTCGCCTTCTTGGCCTGCTGCTCAGAAGGTATTTCTGCACTCGCTCTTGCCTCCCCCTGGCTTCTAGACGCCTCGATCCCAGCCATCTCCCTGAGCGGGACACGCCCAAGGGGCATCGCCTCAGCGAGGTTCCTCCGCCCGCCCTTCTCTCCGGGCTCCAACCCTCTCTTGGCTGCCTTTTTCACTCTGAACGGCTCGTCGACGGCTTTACACCAGGACTGAACCTTCTTCTCACCCCAGCCACCAATCACACCGATCGTCTCCGGGTCCGCGTTGACGGCGTTGCGCAGGCTTCCAAAGGTACTAACCAAGGCAACGGCATCGGCTTTGTTGACGGCGCGTGGGACCGTGACAAACTCAACGAGCTTTTCGGCGTACGACGTGGCCTGGACGCCGCGGATGGCGGCAAAGTTGGCGTGCTCGTAGGACTTGTAGAGCTCAAGATATCGCGCGGCCTCGGCGGCGGACCAGCAGAGAATGAGGGTCACGTTGTTGACGAGGCTGGTCTTGGACAGCTCGCGGAGGGTATCTTCATGGTTTGGAATGTCGACCATGGTGAGGAGAACGCGGAGGTTGTAGCGGCCTTGGAGGTTGCGGATGCGGGTGTAGATGTATTCGGGGTGGAGGCGGTGGTATTTGAGGCTGTTAATGCAGAAGACTCGTCAGTGAAGAGTCATTCACGAGAAAGCTTGTGCCGGCTACTTGCCTCAAAAACAGAGCGCAGGTAGTGAGTCCCAGTCCATAGTCAGCTGGTATATCGCTGTACTCCCACGCGACGGACTTGAGGCATGCAATCACCGGATTGCCCTTCTGGCGCGGCGAGACCAGAATCGATGAGCCCGCTGACCGCTGTGGCAAAGCCTGCGGAGTGGGTTGCTTGACACCGGGAGCGGCATTGTTTGGAGGAGGCCTGTCCAGCCTCTGGGGCACAGGCTGTTGGATCTTCTGCGGAACAGGCTGCTGCACGCGACTCGGACCGGATGCTGGCCGCGCTCGTGAAGAGCCGCCGGCCGCGTTGCCGGACGATTCCGATGCGGCGAGGGCGGACAGGAAGGCATCGTCGGCGCCAAAGTCGTCGTCCATATTTTGGCAGAGGAGCTCAGGGTGTCATTTGGTTGGCAGCCATGTGAATTTTGGTTTCACCGAGCTGATGAGCTGTCGAGGCTGACCGCTAGGCCTGGTGGGATGGGTTGCAATCGTCTGTGATGTTGTCGCGCACTGCAACGTTAGCCCGCGTTCGAATGATTGGGGGAGACGGCGATGACGTAGATGTCTCTAGGGTGGGCCGATCGTCAGGGACTCTGCAGAAAAGCTTAATTTGCTACAACAGCGTCTATAGTACAAGCCCCATCACGGTCTAGACAACAAGAGACAACATGGTTTCGTAAGCCAATGTCACATGCGCTTCTCTTTCCAAGAAATTTCATGGTGCGAGTTCACACCGCAGCAATTTTCGAGCAGAAGCCAGCCACTGATAACACACTTGGTCTCTAGGTATTGTAATTAGGAAACAACACGTGTGAATGTGTGTAACCACTCGTGTAAGTGCTCGTACTTTTCTGCGACCAAAAAATATTCAAATTGTTCCGAATAAATTATGCAGGTTAAACTTGATTGAAGAATACTCCATTTTCCTGGCCTTCCAAGATCTCCTGTCCCAGTAAATTCAGTCTTCCCCCAAATCCAATCCAAGTCCAACGCCAACGCTACCCAGATCGTTATAGGTCGACAAATGAAATCATTTGGTGAAGGCCGTAATCAGCATCTCTGATCCTCATGCAATTCTAAT
Source organism: Gnomoniopsis sp. IMI 355080 (assembly GCA_027946555.1). Lineage (NCBI taxonomy): Eukaryota > Fungi > Ascomycota > Sordariomycetes > Diaporthales > Gnomoniaceae > Gnomoniopsis > Gnomoniopsis sp. IMI 355080. The sequence continues at coordinate 17,872 of JAPEVC010000041.1, read as the reverse complement.
CCAAATCCACCGTCTGAAGCTCTTCCACCTCGCCGTCCTCAGGCACATACACCGTCTTGGCACGAGCCCCGACTAGGCCCTCATGAACTTTGTACAGCGCCTTCAACCAGACATCAAACATATCCTGCAGCGCATGCGCTTCGCCGCTCGGCAAATGCATATCCAAGACCTGGTCTCGTAATTTCTCGTATGCCTCGATCATCAACCACGTCTGCAACGACGGCACGTCCGCTTCACCTGGCCGATGTCTGTTGTTGCGCCGCAGTGATCCAGCCAGCTCCCTGGTGAGGAGCTCCATCGTGATCTGTAAGCTAAGTGCATCGGCCCGCGGTGGTGGGCTCCACGGTGGCGAGCAGTCTTCGTCCTCGGGAATCGGCGACAGCGCCTCGGGCGAAAAGGCTGGCTTGAAGTAGATGGCGTCCTCCTCAAAATCGACGAGAGTGCCATCCGACGTGGGTGAGCTTTCCGAATCAAAGTCTAGTCCCGGCGGCGTCAACTCCCCTTGCCACAGCGATGGGGGAAGGGGTGATCGTCTCGATGCAGTGGAGCGAATGGTGTCTAGACTATTTTGCCGTGTTCGTGCATCATGCCACTCCTCCACGTCTTGCTCGTGCTCGGCATCTGCCTGTATATCCTCGTAGCTTCGTGAACCCAAGAGAGCGCGATATTGTCCCGCAAGAGATTCTACATCTGGTGACTTGTGGCCTGGCCTTGTGGGCGATGGTTCGCCCTCCAACTGCCCTATGCGGGTCACAGGCGTCTTGGCGTACCTTCGCATGATGGACGACGAAGAGGAGGATAGTGTTGAATAGGGTGATGGCAATGGTGGCAGCTCCTCAACTGATTTACTTGGTTGGATGAGGTTCTTTGGAGACCCGGTGGCAGCCAGATGTGCTAGTTCAGGAATGAGATTGGAAGGTGACGGAGAGCTTGTCTGTTTAAGATGTGGTGACTTTTCCATAGGAAGAACCACGCCGCTCTTCCGCACGTACTCCTGCCATTTGGGATCGCTCAGATCCGGAGGCGGAGGAGGGGTTGTTCGATAGGATGGTGACTTCGGCACTTGTTTTGCTTGCGCATCGTTCGAATGCCTCCTCGATTCGGTCGAGGTCCTGGGTGATGCATTGGATACAATGGAGTCTGGACGCCGTTTAGAGAGTTTCCGGAGTCTGTTCCGTGGCTTGGGAACCGGGCAATCGAGTGCCGGCGACATAGCGGAGAAGGTAAGACAACGGAGCCTGGTAAACTTTGTACTGTGTGCTAAGGCTGTCCGTTCTGCGGGAAAGCTTCGTATGGATGGAGAAAAAAGTGTCGAAAGCTGTATTAATCTTTGTGGGACGTAAAGAGTTTCAAGAATTCAGCAACGGTGAGGAGAAAGATATTGCGAGTAAGCAATAATATCAGAAGACAGAAAAATGCCAGGACATAGAGCATGCAGCACCAAAAAGCATAGCCCAGGATGACGTCCTTGGTTGACTGCCCAGCCAGTCACAGGAGAAATCTTGATCAAGGACACCCATGACTGAGGTACCAAATTACTTGTCAACGGGTGAGATGGCATTGAAGATGGTGTGGAGCAAACGGCCGACATGCAGGCACTGCCCTCCCTGCTCGTGGTCCTGATTTCGCGCTGGGCTGACTGGCAGGCTGGCTGGCTGGCTGGATAGTGACGCAGCCTTGTGTATTGTAACCCTTGCTCAATCAGGTATGGCCTCCATATAGAGTGCGACCGGACGGGGGGCCGGATTTGAGTTCAACGGTTCATCCCACCAGAGTAATTCCTATTCTGTTGTCGACTGAAGTTGCCTTCCCCCCTCCCCCCCGGACTCAGCTGCCATAGGGAGGCACGGAGATAGTTAGTCGAATCATTCGAGGCTGAGGATAGGATATGCGCGTGACCTCAAGAGAGCAACCTGACCGCTCTATTTCAACAAGACTACTGCAAAGCCATCGCAAGCGCTGATTACAGTCAGTCCATATCCAAACTCGCTCACCAAATCGAGATGACCACGAATGGCGAATACCGCGAGTCTTGGCCATGCTGGCTCCTGACCATGGTATTCACTGGCAGCGGCATGGCCACTCTTCGTCATCATTTGATGCTCCCCATGTCCGTATTTCGAGTCCGCATGGCTTGGTCCAGGATCAGAATGCCGTGCAAACCGGCGACCCCTCCTTCCCCAGGTCTGATCCTCGTGGCAGCTGTGGATCGCCGCATAAGTCTGCCCATCTCCGCAGTGACACGGAAGATCTTCCGGAGCTGTAAGGTACGTGCGACGTGATGTTATACAGTATAGTGGATGCAGCAGATCGTCAAAAGCCGCGGCGACTGTGAGGGTTAGGGTTTATGGCACCTGTTTGCATCGTTGATGTCCTGAATCACGCTCCTGGAGACGATAATTGGATGTATTTGGAAGAAGTAACGTGTGAAGAATTGGTGATCTCACTGGCGTTCTTTGTGACCGAATTGTTGTTTGACTGAACATTGTTAATCCTGTCTGTCAAAACCTGCCTATCGTAAGCTCAAGCACTTAGCAGGGGTGCTTGCCCCTACAGTCCTCATGTATCTAGGTAGAGTCAACATTGTAGCATGGAGGAACAAGGGATTCGTCTATTCGATTCTGACTTTTAAAAACCTCAACGCCAGCATGTGATACGATCCCTAAGGGTATGCGACCATTGTGGTGACCTCAACCGTGGCTCAATGCTCGTTAACCTGTGAACCAAGATGCCAATCGTCCAAATTCATCGATTACCGCTTTGATGTTATGAGACTTCCCTATCCCAGCCCGGGAGACCTCGGTATGAAATGCCCCTGTCCCCTCATAAGATCACTTTCATGGCACAAGAAACCCGTTCAAATTATGTTCCTGACAGAGAGCCCATAGAGACCAACAAGATGGGCGAGATGGGCACAATAACGATGCTTGCGACGCCCGGTTCCCACGCAAGTTCCTAGTGGTCGAAGTTTTGATGAATGATGATCAAAGACGGCAAAGCGCCGTGACCCATCTATTGCCGCAAACCTGGATTGAAGAAGAGAGGAGTTTGAGCCTTTGCGAATTACGAGAATTGTCGTAAGGGAAATAAAGTCCTTCCAAGGGACGGGGTATAATCGAAAGAGTTTGTGAAAGTTTGTTTTTATGAACGCTTTTCGACCGGCGCCACAACTGCCACTGAAAGTTCGTCTCGCAATTACATGATGATTGCGGGGACGTCGACGTTGGCCTTGATAGACTTGTGGGGAAGCACGCTGCCCCCGTTAACGTAGATCTCATCGCCAATGGTGACATCGTCACCGAGAACAGTCACGTTCTCCAGACGAGCCCATTTGCCAACACTGCTGTTCCAACCCACAATAGTGCTCTTGATCCAGGCGTGATCCTTGACCTTGGAGTTGGACAGAATTACACTTCGTTGCAGGCGGACGCCATCACCAATGACCACACCCGGACCGATGGTCACGTTGGGACCAATCTTGCAGTTCTTTCCAATCTTCGCGGAGGGATCGACCATGACGTTGCCGCCGAACACGAACGGCTCGGTAACTGGGGCGAGGAGCTTCGAGTTCTGGCGAGCTAGGGAAGACAGATAGAGGCAGGTTCCGGACAGGAAGTCCTTGGGCTGGCCAACGTCCATCCAAAAGCCCTCCAGGTCGAAAGAGTGGAGCTGTCCATCTTGGACCATTGCAGGGAAGGTCTCTTGCTCGATCGAGGTTGGGCGAAGATCAATGCGGTCGAGGATGGAGGTGTTGAAGATGTAGAGGCCAGCGTTGATGCGGTTGCCCACGAACTCGACGGGCTTCTCAACGAATCGGTCAATGCGGGAGGGGTGGTTGGGTTTGTGGACAATGACACCGTATTTGGAAGGCTCTTCGACCTTTGTGACAACAATGGTGCCCTCGTCCCCATGTGCCTTGTGGAAGGCAGCCAATTCCTTGAATGGATATTCGCATGTGACATCGGAGTTTAGGACGAAGAAGGCGCTGTCATCCTTGCCAAGGACTTTCTCCGCAAGCTTGAGGGGTCCAGCAGTGCCCAGAGGTTCGGTCTCGATAGAGAAGGTGATGGTGACACCAAATTCCTTCTCATACTGTTCGCAAGCCAGAAGTCAGTTTGCGGCCTCGCGGGGCTTAGGGGCAAGAAACAACTGTGGGAGGTGACACAGCACGTGAGGGAAGTGAATCGGGCAAAGTTAGGCGATCGGGGCGGAGAAAGGCTTCACAAACCTCCTTTAAATGTGCCTCCATGATTTCAGGACGGTAGTTGACAGCGAGAACAATGTCAGTGACACCAGCCTCAGCAAGGGCCTCGATTTGGTGCTTAATCATGGGCTTGTTGCCAAACTCGACGAGGGGCTTGGGAAGGGTCAGGGTCTAGAAACGATGTCATTTGTCAGTCTGGTCCTCATATTTTCGATCGGATACCGCAGTGGATGCCCATGCTTGGAGTGCGTAAAGGCAGGCGGACTATTGTCAGTGGATACGGATGATCTTACAAGAGGTCGAAGACGGGTGCCGAAGCCACCAACAAGAATGAGGGCTGCATTGAGGTTCTATGTTAGCATGCAGTACTGTTCAGATCGCTAAGATGGTCAGTGTTAATCAAGATGATCTGGAGACTTACCCTTCATGGTGAAAGTGGAAAGTGGCTGAACGAGAGTGTGGAAAGGGAGTGATTCGATGCGACGGCGAAAGATCACCAGATGCTTGGCAACGTCGAATAGTGTCTGGTTGTTGGTAGAAGATTGGTACAATCGATTGAATAAGGATTGGACAATCAATTGACGTCGCAATCAGTAAATTCACTCAGTGTTAACGAAACTGAAGGATGTCCTGTGAGGGTTCAGTCGCAGGTTGAGGATGAAGACAGCTGGAGCTTTTGGGATGCGCCGAAATAGAAGTAAGAGTGGCCGTGCAAGTGACAGGTGCAAACAAGGATGCTCTTATCGGCTAGTGGTCGGCGCGATAAAGCAGGCTGGCAGGGGCTGGAATTCCAGGTTCCCAGTCGCAGTTGCCCGCTGGAAAGGGGCACTGTGGGGGCTGATGACCTCCAATGTCCAATCACATTGCCACAAGGCTAGCACGGGCAGCCTGGTTTCAGTCCCGACCTGCCAGACCAAATCTCATGGAAATTGTTCTGCATCACCGTGTGACCTTTGCTGTCAATGCCCCTTTTCAAATTAAAACACCACCCTATGTGTGCAGCATAGCGTGATTATTTCCCATATAGTCTGAGTATGAGTGAGCCACAGAGAAGCGTTAGGTGACCACCTAAGTAGGGATTACATAGTGTTACTATTGTAGTAGCATGGTTCGAGCCTAGAGGACAACAAAGGCCTTGTATTGGGATGAGGGCCCACCTGGTGAGGAACTATATCGTAGTAGTGCAGAGCACACTCGAGGGATATTACACATACTATGTAACCCATCCTTGGATGATTTCCCGAGTATGCATGCCCGGCCCAGAACTAGACTTTCTCGTACCGAACATCACCTGCCCATAACTCTCACACGATTCACAGCCCAACTCGAGTGGCAACTGGCAACGCCGGTAATACGAGCATGCGCCACCACACTAAAATATCTTTTTGTACGAGGTCTCGGGTCTCTAAGTAAACATCATTCCACGCTTCCTATGCTACATGTTGGAACGCGTCACGTCACTGAGACATGTGAAGGAAAATTCCCCGGATGTCCACCTTGAAGACTTGAAAAAGCCCCACGTGACGCGGCGTTTGGATCCGGGGGGGGACCCCTTTTGCTGCTAGGTTCTATCCCTTGCCTCAGATCACCCGAGGCGAGCCAAGGCTAGACCTTATGGCCGGGATGATATTTACATAGTGCTTATTTTAAGAACGTACCCGGCTGTTTGTCCCGGGCGGCCCCAGCCGAACCTCCTTTGATTTTTGTACATAACTACTTAGGATTTGACTTCATACCCCCGGACGCGGCAGTCATGCATAGTATGTAGAATCATCGATATTCGACCCTGGAGATTCCTTTAAACGCCAGCTACTCGGCAGACGTACAGTACAGCAAGCTCTACTTCTCGTCTTTGCGTCGGGCGCAGACGACTATGGATTCAGAAGCTGGAAGCAAGATCCGCTGGATATACTAGTCGTCCAGAAAATGTGTGTATGACCAAGCTTGGCAGTAAATTCAAGATACTGGGCTATCACCTGTGAAAGTAAGGAAATCTGTATAAGATAGGCGCCCAAAGGTATGGCGCTTGCGGCATACCCGTATGTTGTGTGCACAACCTCACGTACCTACTAGTGTCTGGTCTCTAAAGTTCGTGGTCTCGACGCAGCACCCCAGATTGTTGCCCACGTAATCACAAAGGTGATTGTACACAAGAGGCGTGAGCATGAATCAGGGCGCAGAGGAGAAAATAGTATTCATTATCATCAATCTAATCCGCCCAGGTCATCAGATCGTTACCACACTTTTGTCTTGTACCGTTCTCATACCATCCTTCGGAGTCCTAGCTACACCACTTGCAGTTACTCAGCTACCTTTTGTGACATATCCAGGGAAACCCCATGAGCAACTCTCATGTCCCCATCGAGGCCTCCAACATTCTCCCACATAAGAAAAGTTGACTCCACGGCAGCTCCGGTAGAATATTTCCGGGAACGACAAATTGTGTTGCAAAATAGCAAATCGAATGTCATGCGAATTTTTGACAGCACAAGACCAGCCAGATCATGAAGGGCTCCCTGATGCTTTTACTGCAAGGAACGTTGCGAAGGAAATGACATACCCAACTCTATCCTCCTGTTTCCCCTCCCCCCTCTCACTCGAAGTTTTCGAAATCCATAGCAGCCTTTCTTTCTTTCTTCTCTCTCATTTCACTGTTGACAGCCGTGATCACCGATCCCCATGTTCAGCATGGTCAAATAAATGTGGCAAAGAGATAAAGAGACACAAGAGCGCTCCCTCCCACAACGACCCAGTGCTAGCACCAGCACGGGACCTGGGAGATCATCAATCATATCATTTTTGGTGGTCCAATCGGGGTAAAAGAGCGCAATGAAAACCAGTCTTTGTACGGAGAAAGCAGAATGCCGCAGGTTTCGATTGTTCGAATGATCATCTTTTGGGTCGTAAAAGTCGTAAAGCGTCGTCATAAGCCAAACCAATGCAAAATTTTTGTGTGTGTGATGATTCTTTTGGGGGCCTGTCTCGGCGCGAGAAGTGGGTATAAATGATGGTGATGAGGAGAACCAGTCCACAACGTGTGGAAGATTCTGTTGTAAATGATGCTGTGAAGCCGTCACGGTTTATATCGGAAAGAAAGCGGGAAGTCTCTGTCCTCCTTCAGACGTCCATTCGTCTGCCATCCTGCACGTCGCCGATCCTAGAGATTCGGGTTTCAGAAGCCCTGGTCTCGTTCATCCTTGATGTACAACATGTACTGGTACTCTGGCACGTGGCTAGAGCCCAGCCCTGCCCTCGTCAAGACCCTTGTGGAGCCTCCTCCCCCCTTGAATGGCTTTTCTGGGCTGGTACTGGCTGCGGCCAAGCTCACTCGTAGGACGTAGTGGAACTTCCAGAAGAGTGATGGCCAGATCGGCGGCTGCGCCCATGGTGCGAGTGGGAGTGGCTGGACGTCGTGGACGTATGACGGCTGCTCTTCCTGTGCTTCCGGTTGGCCTCGTCCGCCGGCAGACCCTGGACGATCCCGTTACGGGCAAGCATGCCATTGTTGACGGAAAAGCTTCTGCAGACCATGAACGCACGCATGGCGGCGTTCTCACGCGCCAGCTCGTCCGACTGGTAGGCCAGATCCGTCTGGTACTCCCGCCCGTTGACCAATACCAGGCAAGTGTAGCCAGAGGGCTCCCGGTAGCATTCGTAGGTTGGCTCTGTCCATCCACGACGCTGGCAGAGGCCTGTAGAAAACGCGCATTAGCCATGTGTTCTCCCGTGTACAAGGTCCTTGCCGCTTCGAACGGCGCCCAATGCGGCCTGCGTCACTGGAGTCCTTCGTCGTTTACATCTTCTCCACGTCATACCAGCTCCCTGTTGCTTTCTGCTGCCCTCCACCATCTCAGCCTGCCATGCAGCCAAATGTTGGGGCTCATGCGAGGCGGACAAGATGACGCGAGGGAAGCTGCATGAGAGCCCAACCATGCAGAATAGATAGCCCTGCCATGGGCCAAACGTAGATGAAATGTGCGAAATCGTGCAATAACACCCTCTCAAGCTCAGATCCAAGATTCCCGAGTCAAGGGTTCATCTGCCCTTTTGTGGGAGCCGCAGATGTTGAAGCAGGAACGAGGCGTGGCATCCACACACCCGGAGATCTGGAATACAGGGGTCTCGGGAAACGTGATGGATGGATGTCTCACGCTTCCCAGAGTTTCACATCTCCACGCCCGGTAGGACCCACTCAAGACGAAGACGACAACAGAGACCCGCAAAAAGCCATTGGATGACCGGAAAGACATCAATTGATTTCAATTGAACTTACTGTCGAGATATTGCATGTAGAATCCACCGGCCATCATGTTCTTCGACATGGTTTGTGTGAACACAAATTAAGAAAAACGGGGTGTTGATAGAAGGATGAGTCCGCAAGCCGGCAGGCTGATTGTGGAACACTGAGAAACGTCGACCGGTGCCCCGGCGAGGTATTGCAGGAATGATGCTGACGGCGGAGACAGCAGAGATCCCTTTTGGCAGCAGTCTTGGATATGCCGATGGGTCCTGGCGCAGAATCCGGGAGATGCAGTCGAGCCCAATCTAGGGTGCAAAATGGAAGAACTAAGCACACCGAAGTAGTAGCCAAGGCACAGATGCTTGAGCCGGATGTGGATGGGTTGGTAGCCTGGGACGTTGTCGTGACTTCTGCCGCAAAAAAGATGTTGGGCTTCGAGTGGAGTGGACAGAATAGGGTAAGTTCCAAGAAGAAACTCGAGGGGGAGAGGGTGTTGAAGTCGAGGCGGATCTGATGCTACGTGTTTCCAGGGCTTGAGATGCAGGAGAAAACGAGCCAGCAACGGCGAGACATGTGTGCTTTATTGCAGAAATTCTGGCTGCTGTGCGGGGCTTCCTTGGATACTGATCCAGTTCAACATCAGGAAAAGGAAAATTACCGGCAGAAAACAGTTGCTAGGATAGCATGGGTTTGGAGGCAAGGTACGGGAAGGGTCTCGACAGATGCAGGTCGAGGATTGCGGCTCTCAGAGTGTGACCCATCTTGATGTGCTGGCGTGCGTCGTCGCCAGTTGATAGAAGGCGCCGAGACTAAGAAGCTCCACCAGGGCACATGTGGGTGGCTATGGAATGCAGATAGAAACCGTGTAGAAGGAAGAGAACACCGGAGGTACAAAGGACGCAACCCGTCCGAGTAGCTGGTACAAGAGCATGTGGAGGACCAGGAGGGGGGAAACCGGAGACGCTCAACTTTGTGGACAGATGTTGGGCCACAAGCTTAGCGATAAAAGGGATCTCCAGTATGCCGGCTCTGGTCTTGTGGCGGTACGTATCGCAGGTAGACAGGGAAAGCCAGGTGAGAGCAGTGACCGCAAGTCTTTCATGACCGGGAACCATCGACACATTCAGACAGGATCTAGGAGCTACCTCGATCATACCTGGTTATCAACGGGAGGGTATTAGGCCCGGCAGAGACACAATGGCGTCCCATACGACGGCCGGTCCCTTAGCCGTTGATGCCTGATGAAAGCCGCAAAGAACCAAGTCTTTGCTTGGTAGAAGCGCAGTGTAATGCACAATGAGGCGAGAGCGGGGTGGCGACTGGCACGATGTTGAATCGACCAATGTACGAGCCTAGCAGACTTGCAGGAGAATTGCTAATCGAGGGGGCCGGCGAGACGAAAAATGAGAGAAGAGACTTCACATGGCGAAAGGTCCGATCTGCCAGTCAGATTGGTTGCTAAAGACGATCCGGGTCATAACAGAGAAGGGATATGCCTGGTTCCTAGCTGACATCGCAGGGACCTAAGATAGAGGTAGTCACTTCAACGGTTGGCAACACAGCTCTGCTCCGGATGGCGAGACGCCGTGCCCGTATGGCCCCGGTACCTTTTGCGTGAATGTGTGATTCTGAGGTGAATAAAATCAGGAATAGACGAGCGGGGTATCCCATATGGCAAACCAAACGAGTAAGACGATTACCTCATCAGCCGCCAATCCAACTGCAACCCAAGAGAGATCTCTCTTTCCAGCAGCATGGCATGTTGCCCGGCTACTGGATTGGGCCTGGTGAATCTAACCACCCAAAAAAAAAAAAAAAACCCATGGTTGTAGCACAATCAGCTAGCGAACAGACGATACCTTCCCCTGCAGAGCTGCCATGCTTGTCAATGGCGCCATGCCAGCAACGTTGGGCGGTTCCTGTCTCATGTTGTGGAGGGCGACAGGGCAGTTAAGCTCTCAGCTTTACCCTTTCTTCATTAGACGACAACGTGGGCAAGAACTTGATGTGATGACATCCAAAAGCTCCCAGAACTAAAAGTGAAGATCGATGGTTGACAAGGACGAACCAAACCCCAGGTACCAGGGAACAGGAGCCGAGACTTTTGTGGGACCCTATGAACGCTGTTGCAGGGCGAGGGACGCCATTGGAGGAAGTTGCTAAGGTGGTCAGCTCTGCCAGCGAGACAGCTGGCTAGAAGACGTAGGAAAGACGACGAACCTGGATGTAGATCACGTATAGATCGTTAGAGGCCTGCAGAAGCCATTGGAAAGCATCCGGAGAATTTGGCCCTCAAATGGTGAATGAGAGAATTTGGTTAGACTTTCTCCTAAGTGTCCCTTCCATGCCGAACAGCTCGAATTTGGCGGCTCGGGCCTGGCAAACCAGCGCAGGATTCAAGGACTGGTTCTAACTAAGCCGAGGAATTGCAAAGTAGGCCCGATATCCAAGCCGTAAACAAAATCACGAGTCGGAAAGGCTGTAGCGTTGGGTCAAGGGGCCACGATGGTCCATGGACAGGAGGACGGCGGTTTTCCGTGAAGTCGGTGAGGCAACTCGAGATGCATGAACACTGGCCAATCCTTGTCTGGGTTGCAGATGGGGGGGCCCATCTAACACAATCGTGCAGCAGGACTGCAATGGTGAGGAGTCGCCCGAGTGGAGGAGCTACCGCTCAAGTAGACGATCGGGCTACCAAAGGGAAAGTCATATTGAGAGGGCCGGTACTTGATGTCTTCTACCAATAAAGGTTAGATAGAGTGTTGGAGGAGTACATAGTAGTAGTCGCGGCGTAATGAAGCAGAAGATCAGGCCTCACCACTCATGCAGTGATGAGCTGGCAATGCACCTTGGAGATTAAAATCTGATATTGTACTGTACCATCACCTGGGTGAAGTACCCTCTCGATGATCGATCAAGCAGCCCGCCATCCGCCATCCCACGCCGGCACTGGCCGGCCGACAAGACGAAAGACAAGCTCAAAGTCACAAGATTGTGGTATTCTTTGTCATGCAAAACAAAATTGTCACAGCAAGCGCGAGGGGGATTTCTCACGCGCCTACGCGAACACTAGGCTTGGTGGGAAGATTGGATGCGCTCCCATCTCGACACCTGCGAGGCTAGGCGGCCAGATTAGACCCCGATCGATGTCGAACCTGTGGAGCCTGGAAGCCCGATGGGCCAGCAGGGTCGTTTCCAGGACCAGACGAGTGCGAGAGGAGGGGGTCGGGGTCGAGGACGAGGACGAGGGTGAGGTATGTATGTATGTACGTACATGGTCTGTCAAGGACGGCAGTAGAGGCAGCGCGAGGCAAGGCAAGGCCCAAGCAAAGCGGGTCGAGAGAGACTTGATGCCAGGTCAAGATACTACTGCTGTCCTTGGCAGGCCCCAAGGGCAGAAACGTTTGATGCTGGATTGAAAACGCAGATCTTTCGATTGACTTCGACTCATGGACCAATTGATGACAAGCGCCGCCGGAGAATCAGATGCGCCACATCTCGTTGTGCTCTTCATGCTGAGGAGCCAGGGAGATTCGAGGTGACGGCGTGAGGTTGAGGTGGAAGGGACCTTGTCGAGGTACAGAGTACGAAAGATACCTTGTACCGCGCAGTACACGAGGTACCTGGGTAAGTTATGTACGTACCAATGGCCCAAGCGCCGACGTCACGCAATGTTGTGTGTTTTTTATTTTATTTCCTTAATTATTTTTTTAGCAAGGGGCTAGAGATGAACCCTGAACACCTAACGAGATGCCTAGGCCTTGTCTCTTATTATGGCCGACCTGTTGTTCTACGCTTGGGCTAAATTTGGACTTCAAAACATTATCCATGTATGTTTGGTATGCACTTTGTCAATATTTCATTAACGCAACCGCGCGCCTTGGGCATCACGCATGAGGCCCCGTCTGCTATAAGCGTGGCGAGACGCTGTTACCCGCTGACCGGCCTTGGACTCGACCATCTTTGAAACGTGGGACATTGGATCTAAAGTCGAACAGAAAGGCAATCAGCTCACACCGTTCTCTGCAGTGTTCCGTGTCTGGGTCCGGTGCCTCGTGCACATAACACGGTGAATAGTATGTACATACTATGCTGCCAACCCAGAGAGGGGCAATATCGAAGAGCCCCCCTCCAGGATTCACGACAGCCCACCATGTGGGCTCGCAGCTTGTGCATTTTTCTCAACGGCGACCAAGACTCGAGTCCACGTCAAACGTCATACTGCAGCCTAGACTGTGGGAACTTTCCCTTCGCGTCGTGAGAGTACCGGCCAAATGGTAACTCATCTGACCTGCACATGCACCACGCCATCGTGCCTCGAATTGACAGCAGTGCGATGGCAGTCAGCACCTGTGAATCAAGAGGACTATCATTAGTAGCAAGCTAAGAAGGCCATGACCTACCTAACTTTTTTCCACGTACCGAATAGGTTTGCTGGATGGCACCCATATGACCGGCATATTCTCTGCCACGAGGTCGTCCGAATAGGATCACTGAAACAACCATTGCACTCCACAAGGGTGGCCTGCTCTGGCCTGCTCTAGGCCCCGGCCCTCCAAAGACTTCTCTCATCGTCTCAGATTTCATCTGAGTCAACACCCACCGAGGACCGTGACCGTATGTGGTTGAGCCCGTCTGTCCGGGGCCATCGTCCTATCGCCATCTTCCGAGCATCCCTCCTCCCGACCCTCTCAACGGCCCTTCCCAGTGCCCACCCTTCGGGACGAGCCACTGAGGGAATCATCTGATATCTGACTGCATAGTACATACATGAAAAAATTCCACGAACACGTCAACAGAGAGGCCCGTTATCGAGGCCTGGTGTTATGTATGTCAGAGGCGTCATTACGGAGCAGCTTCGATTTGAGTCTTGCCCCCGTGTCAACGCCCCTTTGGAGATCACTAGGTTTTTGTCATGGTTCATGGATTGAACAGGTCTTGCCCATCTGCAATCCATCGTCAGTAGATAGCCGTTAGATGACACACACAGAAGACCAAAATCGGCATGTCGTCCTTGTTTTCCCACAGCCTGTTCGTTCCAGGGCCCGGGGCTTGTGCTATCTGCCGATGGTCATTGTCATCCTCACACGATCTTGATACCGTACTTGAGACCTTTTGTCCTGCATGCAAAGTAGCATTACCGAGAGCTCGGCGGCGTGAGCGTGGCGTTTCTTTCTCAGCCCCCCGCGCGAGCCGGAATTATCTCCCCTCGCTACGCGAAATAGGACAACAGATTTCCACGGGCGCGACGAAAAGTCCCTGCTCGGTGGGTGGAAATCTACCGCCGCTTGCCGACGCCTTAGGCCATGTGCGAGCTCGTCCCTGGAGGCCCAGGGATTGGACATTGACAGGTCTAGATTCATGTACCTCACGTCTGTCATACTGGTCGGGCGGAATCTTGACTCAGATCTTTTCAAGACGTCTACCCACCCTCACCGGTTAGCGAGCTTGACTACCGAGCCAATCTGATGGGTCAAAAGGGACGCTCTGCTGAGCTGGCATATGCTCTATTCATCACTTGCGACTATCCTACATACAGTGAGGAGCACGAGGCCCGCAGGTCAGCGTTGTCTCGCGCATCTTCAACTGCCCATTGGGCCTGAAGTGGTGATGCCTTTCCAAGAAGGGCAAGTCGATGAATACCGTAAGCCTGTCCGCGTACACCCTCTCATGTCGTTGTCTTCCCATTGCCACGTGACATCGAGATTCGAGCACGATATGCAGTGTCATCGACCAACAACTGTCCATGCAAAACAAAACGCGGTAATCTGGAACATTCCCAAACGTGCCCCATCAAATTTCCCATCTACGAGATACAACTTGTCATGTGCGATCCCTCTCCCGGGGGAGAATGGCCAAGAGTGAGGCGAGAAACACGATCACAAAAGTTTCCGTATGCGCGTAATGTGTGCCTGTGCCTGTGCCATGCCAGAGGACTGTCTCAGCCTGGCACCGACGAAATGGTGCAGCAGAGGGGGTGGGCCAAAAAGTCTAGAATCCCTGCTTTGCCCCAAAGTAGGCCTTGATGTCCGCCACACACTCGGCCGGGACTGCATAGACAGGATGCAATGGCGCAATGCGATCTTGCTCGTCAAAGACCTGCACTCCATCGAGATCCGGTGAGACAGACCACGGCGCAAGAGCAGCAGCAGCGGCGGCGGCCTTCTCGTCCATGGTCGTCTCCTCCTCCTCCGCGTCAACGTTGCCTCCTGCGGTGGCAGCTGCGGCAGTTCCAGCTGGGCCGGAAGTGGCCAACTCCCACTTATGCTGTGCAGAGCTCAGGCCTGAGAGCACGTAGCATGAGTGATACGCATCCGAATTACTGAGTGTCATTATGCCGGGTTAGCAGCGGGTTCCGGAACCAAAGGCTTCGGCTCCTGCTTGTGGGGAAATAGAGTACGTACCGGCCTGGCTTGTCTCGCAGCCCACCGCGTTTGCTTAGATCCTGGCAGCAGCACATCGTATAGCGGATGAGGCCTTCACGGCTGTACAGGCTCCGTTGGTAGGAGGGCAATTCCGATTTCTCAGCAGATTGGGACGAAGTTACTGCGGTGCCGCTGAGAGCGGCCTCAAGAAGCGGCCAGCAGCCGCCGACCCAGTGGCTGTAACATCCATCCACAAGCTTGTTAGTGCGGCCAGAAAAGCCGCCCTCGGGGGCATATTGCCGCGAGGACAGCCAGAAGATGAGTCGTGCAACGTCAAGGTATCTACATGACCCGAAAGAAATGAGAGGAACGTTCGTCAGCATGCGATGCTTCTTGTCATTATCTGACTGGCCAGGACGGAGAGGAGACATGGTCGCCGTCCTGGCTGCTTTCTTTTTCTCGAATTGCGTACCTCGGAATGATGCGATCAGGGGAGTCCAGAATGGCCAGACAACCTAGCGCGCAGAACGCATATGCACCATGTGCTTCAGCGTCCGGATGAGCCGATATTCCTCCCTCGAAGGTTTGGCCTGTGGTGGGGGTGGTTAGGGGCGGCTGTCAAAGGCCCGAGGCAGGGACTTTGGAGGGACTTGGGAGGTACAATACATACATCTTTGTACGTAGTCGGCAAGTTTCGTAAACAGCGTGGGGTGATCGGACGTCCAAGCCGGGGACTCGGGTGTGAGGTCTAGCGGAAGGTTTAGAAGGGAAACAATGACCGCTGCACAATAGGCCCCTCTGTGTCGGATCCTTAGTACCAAACTCACGAAAAAACAGGGAATACGGTTGTATAGCTCTCCATGGTCCTTGTATAACTCACCTCACGTCAACCTCTCCCCCGGTGGCCATTTGAAAGCCGCCGCCGGGCGTCTTGAGAGAACAGAGCCATTTCCACAAGGCACGCCTGTCAACGACCTTGTAGACATCTTCCCCGCCAACGAGTGCCATGGAGAGTACAATGGCGTATGTGGTGGCAAGGTGTGACAGTTGACCATTGCCACCTCCGAAGCCACCTGTATCGTTCTGCATGGAACGTGCCGTCTCGATCAAGGCCTCGCGATAGGAGGAGACATCCTCCCCCAACAGGCGCAGACCATTGAGGCACCAGTAGAGGAACCAAGGCCGGCTGGCATCCGCAGCGACAAAGGCGCCTGGCAGCTTTCCTAATTGCTTATGTAGGAATGCAATGTGCCTCTCTCTATGAATGTGAGGCAGGCCGTGCTCGTTGTAATTGTCGGCGCTGTCTCCGGCCAGGTAGGGCAGGCAGATCTCTTCGGTCTCATCTTGGGCGATTGATGTAGCCGTCTCCAGGTCATCTTTGATTAGAGGCGGCGAAGTGAAAAGGTCAGGGACCATGGGGACGACCTTTGCTGCAGCCATAGATTGTCTCTGTTGTTGCGATCGTTGGTGCGGTTGCTGTTGACCCTTGGCCTGGAGGATGGAGGCGACGACAGCCCTGCCGGGGAAGATGACTCGTTTTTTGGAGCCTGGTCTCTTTGTTTGCGATTTCATCCCATGCACACGAGAGAGAAAGTGACACGGCCGCAATTGGACTGGGAGAGTGAAGTTTGCAAGCCGTGAACGTCGGGGTCACCACTTCGAAGTCGTGACAACCAACAATTGGCGCGCGGAGACTGCGGACGCACTGGTAGCCGTATTGCTATTGTCCTTGCTGAAACAATCCTAACCCTCTCACACAAAGCCTGAGTTCTGACCAGTCCTTAGCAAAATGGGTTGTTGTTACATAGGTTCCTTTGTCGGCCGGATTGTGTTGGCGAATGTGCAAATGCGAATTCGAGATTTGCAAGTGGACTTCAGAGAGGCCCTGAATCCTGCCACACCAGGCCTGCCAGCCATGCTAAGAGACTCAACGTCCAGAGCTTCCATTTGAGATGCTTGACAGTTCGACCATGAGAACAAAAAGTCAAGAAGAGACTGGCGAGAAATGAGGAAGGAAATTGCACGGAGTCACATCCAAACTAAAAGAGTTCATCTACCCAGGCCTTGATGCCATATGATAGTGCCTGGGAGTCTACGAGGCTGGCCGCATTGCCGGGGAGGCGCCTCCTCCGCCTATTTTTTACACCCAACTTCAACCCAACATCGCACAACGTCCCCTGGCTCACCACCGATGCAAGACGGCCTGACAGCATGCGAAGCGTCAAGATCAAGGCTTGGATTTTGTGTGTGGTGTGTTCGCTATGGCTTCCTAACTTGGGAGCACATCCGAGCTCTTCACTAAGCTGACTTTCGACTAGCAGACACAAGACGTGGCAGGATCCTCATGTCAGATCGGTGGAATCTGTCGTAGAGTTGGGCATCGTCCTGTCTTCCAAAGGCCACGTCAAGATTTGAATCGTCCAGCTTGCTCATTGTGAGCTGAACCTCAGCCAAGCGTCGGCCCAACCTCCTGTTTATTACCTACTGTGCCTTCAACCCGAGCACTACTGAGCACGTCGTCGTGAATCCTTCGTCTCACTTCTTGGATATCTCCCCTGGGCAATATGCGGTTTCCTTGTCAGGCTACATTCTTCTGGTCTTTCCTCAGGAACCTCCTCACAGCCTAAGCAAGACGGTGACGCGAGACTACGGCCAAATCTCATCACGGCGCGCCTCCTGCCCGACGCGCTTTGTTTATCCTTACTACCTAAGCCCCTGGCCACTGCTTCCGAGGTCCTAGGAATGATTTCCACAAACACAGAAATAAAGACGGTCAAACGCCACAGCAGTCATGAGGACTCCAGCATGCTGACAATGTCGAGACCTAAAAGCCCGTAGGCAGAGGCAACGCTCCATCGCATTGCAAACCCCCCCCCCCCATCCTATCCCAAGAGCCTAGGTCATTTTGACATCCTCTTCAATGGTACGTCTCTCTGTTGTATGTACCCTTACACGATCTTATGGGACAACTGATGGCGGATATCGTTGCCCGGCACTGCCTCAGTTGATGCTGTCTTTTTTGGCCCTCACGGCAACACCTACCGGAGCACGACGAGATCTCGG
>JAPEVC010000409.1:0-16661 GCA_027946555.1 Gnomoniopsis sp. IMI 355080 | reverse complement strand
GGTGGGGACGTGGTGAATGTTGCGCGGGAGGAGGAGGAGGAGGCGGCGACGGCGGCGGCGGCGGGTGATTTGTTCGACGAGGAGGAGGAGGGCGGGAGAGACGTCGAGATTATAGGCGTGAGGGCGCGATCGGTGAGGTGTAGGGCCAGATGGGGGTGTTGCGCCGGGAGGGAGGAGGAGAAGGAGGAGGAGGCGGCCATGATGGAGGTTGATTTAGCGCGAAATTGGTGATGGTTTGAGTGCGCGAAATTGAATAGGGACTGGGAAACCCCAAGGGCGGTCATCAAAGGACGGTTCCCAAAACAATATGTAGAGGTTCTGTCCGTCTCGGCCCTTGTGTAACCAACAAGTCCTTTGCTTCGCACGTGGGTGATTTGGCCCGCGCCGGCCACCACGAACGAGCTTGAAGAGCGGGCGGGGCTTCGTTATGAACGGCTGAGATGACGCGGGGATGGCGTGCTCTGTCGGCAGCTCCTCGAGTGGGCGACGGCGTGGTTGGGGATGGAGGAAAACAAAGAGGGGGAGGTCAATTGAGCCCAATTGGGAGAGTTGGGCTTGACTGACGTGAAAGAGGTTTCTCAAGGGGGAAAGAGAGGCAAGATAGTTTTGGGAGGGTGGGTGAGGCGACGATGGGTGACAGTCCTGGTCATCATTTCGTACACGGCAGTACCGAATCGGGACAGGATCCTGTGCCGAGGAATGCCGTTAGTAGCCGCTTAACCGGGACCCAGACGAACAGAAGAACCCTTGGGGAAGGGCTTGGGCGGGTAGGGCGCTAGGGCGGGAACGATCGAGATTCGAGCGGTCCGCGCGCAGACGCGGTTGAGCCTCATTCTTATTCCATTACAACGTTCGTTCTTCAGTAGGGAAAGGGTGTAGAAGTAGAAAATGCTTCCTATATTTCGTCAAGTCGTAACTGCATAAATAATCTCTATAAGGCTGTTGTGTCTCTATAATGCCTACCTATCTGCCAACCCTTGCATGTACCTCTTCACCATATTCGGAGCCCTCTGGTGTCTTAATCAGTGCGACATATCGGGACCTTTGCACGCGCCCATGCACCCATTCTCTTGACCATCCGCCTCAAGACGGAGTCACCATTACCTCCAATAATCACCGGCCCAACTTCATTGACCCCTCTCAACTTGGGCGACAGACGGATAGACCGCGTCGCCATCACCTCAAGCCCTCGCTTACCAAAATACCTTCCACTTTCGAAACTCCACTGCACATTGGCCCCTGTCCAGTGCGCCATCCCGTTTATGAAAAATTTCACATCTCGGTCGATGGGTTCGCCCCATGACGGAATCTCGCCAAACAGCTTGTTGAAACGTTTTGTCATCTCTGCGTGCAGGTTGCCAGCCCAGTCGACGGCGCCTTGGACGTCTAGGCCTTCTGCTACCATGACGATCGTTATGGTATTGTGCTCGTCGTCTCCTGATGCCTGCTCTTTGTCGTATGATAGGACGTCCTTGAACGCTTTGTGTTAGTCGTGTACGACTCAGACCAGACTTGGTAAAAAAGGATTGACTCACGTTGGCAATAATCGTCAGATCGACAGCCAAGGATAATAACTCTACAATGATGGGGTGTTCCAGGACTTTGTCGGGAATCTCCGTGTCCATCTCCAGCATGTTGAAGGAGGATAATACACCTATAGTCTTCCTACGGAGTTCAAAATAGCTATCCAGATCGCGAATATGTGATTTGTCGCGATCTGCGGCCTGTTCAGCCGTTCCATCCAGGTAATCGGACATATTTTGAATAAATCGCCTCCTGAATGTTTGTGATCGTGAGACCTGACATGATCGCACCCAGAACCTTGGTCGAAAGTCAGTCCTATGATACTTTTTCCAATTTTTTTAATTTTCTGGGAGGCAAATGCTCTTACTGTCGTGCAACTTCACCAACAACCCATTCTCCTTTCGGCCTGGGCTTGTCTGGATTGTGCAATGCGTCCATGATCGCGGCTACCTGGTCTTTCACCTCGCTTGGCGACGACTTGTCCGAGTGCTCATCAAAGATGAAAAAGAGATTCATAAGATCGTTTGCACACCGGAGTTGTTCTATTTTCGTCAGTTTCTCTGCTGGCTAGGTTGTGTGCAGGGATTCCAAAAAGGGCTCAAGATATGTATTGTGGTATCTCACCTCGGTTCAGCCATGGGTAGAGTAGTCCCGTCAAGAGATCTGTGTTTTGCAGTCAGTAACCTTTTTGGAGATAAGAAAAATGCATTTCCAAGCTTGGACTTTTGCTCACTAAAATTGCACTTGTCAAAGGACTTTTGAGCTCGAGGACTGAAGGCTCCAAAACTGGCTGCCCAGTCCGAAGACTCTTGGCGGATTTCGGCAGTATGAGGGTTCAACTGACGTGGCCATTTCCACTCGCTCTGGAAGTCTGGCAGTTGAATCAATGGAGTCATGTTGTGTAGTATGCGAGTTAAGTTACTTCTGTGCCTGTGTCAGGGGTCTATTGCGAAACCTCAGATAGCCACGCGAGTGACAGGGAACGTGGGAAGATATAAAGTTCAGGAAAAACGAACCTGGCTTCACGGCCGTTACTCTCCACCGGGAGACCGAGGATCACGATCCGTAAAATACATGCAATCATTCTTTCAGGTAGGGTTCCACGTGAGTGGATTGATTCTCTTCTAAATCTGGAACCAGCCGTGTTCGACTTTGGTCTCCCCTTGGCACACATAGGCATGCCTATCCCAGCCAGTAAAGAAAATGGATGGTGTCATGATGCAAGATAGCTTGGGCCAGCTCCAGGATCTACAATGCAAGCGCAAACGGTGAGACGCGCGTGTGGGCAGGTGGATCCATAGTGGAGGATTATAGATGGACCAATTCGGCCACTTGAATGCAGAAGTTGTGATGTTGGTTCCTTAGTCGGAATCACGAGAGCTACGCTACTCCATCTTGTTGGTGAGTGCAAGTGGGCTACCAACGGCGTACGCCGCCCCGAGAAAGAACTGGATATTGGCCACAAATCAGGATACATAGCGAGTCATACTTGGCAAAACGGGGTCTTTCTCTCTCCTACAAGGTATATCCATCGAATCAACGAGCTTCCATGGTACCGACTGCGTGGATTCACATGATCTCTCCCTACCGCTAACGACCAACGTACATAAGAGTTGGTAAAGGCCCGCTGCAGAAGTAACGTCGGCAAAAGTGCAGAAGCCGAATTGCTCGAACTGCAGTTGAGCGGTGACATTGTACGAAATAGTTGACGCGAACTACTGCCAAGCCCATCAAATCGGACAGCTCTCAAAATAAAATGCTACGGATGCAGCATGCTTGGCATCCCGGACCTTCTAGAACTCCAAAACTCCAGGATCGAGATATCATACGTCTAAGTGGGGGCTCATTTGTGCAGTGTTAGTCTACGCAAAGCTCGGCTGTCCGTTTAAATCGGGGACTACGTCCGGTCCGGATGCGAGTTCACATGTAAGTCGAATGTCAACTCACGTGGCATTCTGCGGTGTGCTTCGTGGATATGATCGGCATCTTTAACTGGAGTACAGCTTCCCCTATGTGAGGAAAAAGGACCCGTTGAAGGCAAGGAGCTGTATAAGGTTCACTATCGGACTGTCAAGACGGCAATTAGTTAGGAAAGTAGACCCCGAAGGACCCATTGAAGAGGAGATGCTCGTCGACGGTCGTTTCGGGACTCCAAGTACACCGCAACGGATGGATAAATAATTACCATCCGAGTTGGCGCAGAGCTTTTCCCACGTTCCTCTGAAATGGGTTTCGGCTAAGAAACCAGCTGTACAAGCTGATAGCGGCTGCTGAAAAAGAGGATGTAGGAAGGGCAAGGAATGATACGAAGTAGATAGAGACTATGGTTGGCTACTTTTTTTTTTATGGTGAAGCACTTTTAACTGCAGCAAGCCTCATCATTGCGAAAATGAGATACAAATGTGTTGAACAAGAGACAGTCCACATTAGTAATTTCAGAATTTATAAGGACTCAAGACTGAAGGTCAAGGTGAAAGACGGTCACGATAGTGAACCAAGTTTTATTGGTTGCAACTTGTTACAATGCATTGTCCATTTGTTACAGCCCCAGACCCTGAAATCTGAATTGAGCAGCGCATAGCAAGCTTTCTTTTTTCTTCCTTTTTTTTTCTTCAGGAGATTGCCGCTCAGAGTCAAAACAGGTGCCCCCACACTAAGCAATTCGCTAACTACGGAAAGTCACTCCGCTGTGGCAAGCGAGTACACGAGTAAGAAGGCTGAAAATGAGAAGTTACATACTATGTAGTATCAAGTACTGTACGATACTTGTGTGTGTGTGTGTGTGTCGTAGAAGCGTAACCACGTGGCTAGTCGCTTGTCAGGTACTTTCATTTACGAACCAAGCCCACTTTGCAGCAGAAGCTGGCCATTAAGAGTGTGCTTATATCCCTGCTTACCCCGTCCACTGCGACGATAGGCCAATGATGGCTGCAGGAGATTTGGTTTGACAGGGGAGCGCTTAGCTGAATGTAGTCGAACTAATACGATACGTACATACATACTGCGTACTTAGTACAATGGGCAAAGCTAGGGTGAACTGAATGACTGCGCAAGCGAATGTAACCGACAATCTTAGTACGCTTTTGAAAGGATTTTGCTAATGTAACCTCAAAAGGGACTCGCGGGCTTGTTGTCGAATGCTAGTGCGCGCGCCAACACCCACAATACCCTATATGCGCATGCCACGGATGCTCAGGAATCCCGCAGCGCGTTACCTAGGTACATACCTAAGATATTCTTGGTAATGAGTGTCAGTATCCACACGTGACACATTGAGATCCACAATTGCCATGCAATTGGCGAAATACGTGACTGCCATTTGTGAATGTTTCTTCAACCCAGCCTTGATATTGATTGATGATGATCCACTTCCCGCATGGGTTATCTAAACTTTAAATCCCGACGGAAGAAATAGCCTTCTTCCATACTCTATCTATAAGCATCGTCCAGTACAAAGGTGAGTAGATATCAGATCGACAACGACTCGATATGGGACAGGACTATGGGCACAAGATCTAGGCTCGAAGATGTACTTATAGAAAGACAAGCCGTGGTCCTGAAAAAGTGGGCTTCAGCAGAGTACTTAAGTAGTATCTCGCCCGAGCTGCGGCCGGCCTCGATAGGGGCCGAGTGCCTTGGAACCCAACGAACTAGAACCCTGACTTGAGGACGAGCACGGGGCAGCGTAATATGATGCGCAAATTACCACGTCACCTTTCAGTGCGTCCAGAGCCAATAAGGTAGGTAAATCCGTACTATCTCGATCCACGATTCACCTCCAAAAGTTGACATGTCGGTCGGTAGTTGAATAAGCCCCATCTCAAGGCTAGGTTCTGTCTCAGTAAGGCACCATCAAACGTCAAAATACTGTAGTGGGTCTGGGTGCAACGGGAGATCGGGGAAAGACCCGGAAGCACATGTCCTTTGCACTGATTCTCAGGGGTTTCCTGTCGACATCAACCCATGGCCAGCCCCATGGCCAAGCCTACTTGGCCTGCCAGCAGCAGAAAGGTGAAGCATGGTCCCTCCCAGACCCAAGTCGGTTTCCGTCTCAATATGACATGAAAGACTCGCGTCACTTGGAGATCACGCTCTCCATGGCCACTGTGCTCCACAGTACACTGAAGGTCTTCGCAGGGTTATGGGACCCCCCCTTGTCTTGCTGAGTAGTAAAGCGAGTCAAGCCCAAATATGTGACAGTCGTAATTTCAATATTTCATCCGCGCTCGCCCGCCTCATATTGTCAAATCAATTATTTACTAACCCGGTACTCGTACGATCCAATCCCAGGGCTGGTGCCACCAAACTCGTCGCATTCTCGACCTTATACGCTTTTCTCCCCGATAATGGGTGATTCCATGTCAGACATCAGCACCGAAATGAAGAAACTCGAAATACGTTTGGACCTCAAGGACTTCCAGGAACTTGGCCTCACCCCATGGTTCAGCTACACATCCTCGCTGCCAGAGAGACCACTGCCAGCGCAGTCAGAGCGACCGCATTTGACGACTGAGCGGCTTGTTATACGACCTATAGTTAAAGAGGATCTAGACACATTCCATGAGCTGCGCCAAATTACAGAGACACAGGAACACTCAAAGACGCGGGGCCGATCGGATCGGAGCAAGGAGGAGACTGCACAGTACATCGACGCACTAGCACAAAATGAAGACAACCACTGGTATTTCGGAGCCTTTCTCCTGTCCACCGGAGAAATGATCGGGGAGGGCGGTTTACCCGATTGTGTTCTCATGTCGAGTTCGAATTCTGGGTGGCCAGAAGCGGAGTTTCTCATCAAGCCTCAATACTGGAGGCAAGGTTACGGCACGGAAATGTTCCATGCTATCATCAACTCGTGGTGGGATCTTCCGAGGGAGTGGAGGCGTCTGCAACTGATTCCCGCACTGACGCCAGGCGTGGATGCTGGCAGTGAGATGCCCGAGTGTCTCGTGTATCAGTGGGAGGAGCGCAATGACCGAGCCCGCGGTTTCTTCGCCAAAGTCCTCGACCAAGCGCCTGCGGCGGCCGAGGGCGTCTTTGAAAGCTGTGACACGAGGGAGGGTCGCCAAGGAGAGGTGGTCAGATGGGCGGGTACGTTAGCGGTGAACCCGAGGCCTCCCATCAGAGAGATGGACAGTGAGGACGATTGAGCGACTCGACCCGACTCGACTTGCCAAGTCTCGTTGTTTTGGATCCAGAGAAGCACATCAAAGTCACAATTGCCACACATTTCGAGACTTGAACACTACGAATTTGTGGAAATGTGACAGCGCTCCTGGAGTTGTATAACACCCGGCTATAAAGTGCTTTTGTGTCCGTTGACAACAGAGGTCGACGCCAGCTGGACATGATGCAATCAGCAAGGGAACCATTCTAATCAGTTGAGCAATGAACACAGCATTTTGCTCAGCTAGTCCTTCCAATCAAAAATATTTAGTATTCCTAGGCATTGAACGTTCCACGTCTCAGAGGCTGCTATGGATGCAGCTTTCTTGGAGACAACAGCTGTTCCGAGGACGTCCAAATGAGCGGTGACAGTCGTCGGCAGTTTGGTGTCTCTCTCTCCCGCTTGAATGTGACCAGGCTTGATTGCTACCTACAGAAATGGATGAATATAGAACCAATGATTACCTTCAGTTTCGTGCAACAGTAAATCCTAGGCGAGTATAGGGGGTTACTCATGAGCTATTTTCAGGGGTTGATCAACGTAAAAATATGGCTTGTAGGAGAGGACTTGCAGATGGAGCGTGTCAGAGACCTCGGGAGACTAGCATCCATAAAATTTGGACGAAGAGCATAAACTTGACGGCGACAGCACAAATGCACTGTTACATATATATACAATGTATTGGCAAATTCTATTCTTCTTTTTAACGGCGCGAGCCCATACCTAGACAGATACCTGTTCAAAAGTCGTCTGGGCCGTCTTGGCTCTCATAACAAAGCTCTTCCGTCTACGATGACAGAGGAGGTCCATAGAGAATAACAATGCCGGAGCCGGTGTACGACTCGACCCCGTCGGTGACGCCGAAATCCTCTGCTGGAATGCCGGTGGTGCCAGTCAAGCCTGCCTCATTTGACGCCGAAATCGTGAACGAGCCATCCGTGTTGCGAACAGCATTCCACGTCGTGTCCTGGCAGGTGGTGACGCCGATATTGGGGAGCTCCTTGTAGCTGGCGCCGTTGGCGTCTGTGCCGCTGAAGGCGGTCTCAGAGCCTGTGCACTCCCCTCGGCCGTTGAGGTTGAATTTGAAGCTGTGTACAATCGTCAGATATCCAAGTCCCACAAGTCTCTTCTAGATTTACGGATTATGGAGCTGTTCACTTACGTGCACTGGTCGCTGCTAGCTTCACAAGCAGCCGAGAAACTCTGGAACTCAAAGTTCTGCGTTGTGTCCTGACGCTTGCTGATGACCGCCGCCTGTGCGAGGCTGGCCAGGGCGGTGACGGCAATGATGAACTTCATTTTGGCTAAATTTATGTGACGAAAACGATAATAGAGTACAAATGTATAGCGAGCGTGGGTAGACGATCAGGTAAGCGTAGCGATTAAGTCGAGGTATAAAGTGCGAGTGAATGAGAAGACCTATACCAATGGCGATGAAGACATCGCCATTTAAATAAAGTCCCCAAATTGCATAACTTTAGCCAAGAACTCCTGCCCAGGCAAGGCACTTTTGAACCTCCCGGGCCTCCCGAAATATCCCTATTCATATGCTTGAGTCAGTTTAGATTATAGAGTTAAAGCTATTTTAAGTGAACTGTATTAAGCATTCAGACTGTACGCAAGGTCGATCAACTTTGCTGGCATTCCCAGTATTGTGGCTGTATTTGACTGTTTTACATAAGTTCTGTCATCGATGCAACATTTTTTCGCTTAACCATAAGCAATGCCGTATTCTTGGGTGGTCGGTGCTTTTCCTAGTCCAACATTAAGGAGAGACCACATGATGTCTATGGACCGCAAAAATCAGGCATTGCACCCATACAGCAAATTACATGATGTAGGCTAAGAAACCGACAACCCTGAATCTGCCCGGTCCCTCAAGCAAGCGAGGCAAAGCAAGGGGCAGTGCTAGACTGGACCATCTTTGATGAAGGAACAAGTAAGGTTTCGTACTTAGGTAATAGCATTGCTTAGGAATGTACAGCAATTTTGCCAATGTACTAATTTGTTGTGTTTCGCAGAGCTCAAACGTCACTTTTATTCGTGAACGATTCAATGATGAGTGATGCACTCCTGCATTTGCTTCGAGAGGGAAAGACTGCCTAAGCAATAGTATTGTTGAAATGTCAAAGTCAATGCAAATCATGTAGGTACTTGTGGGCCCACTCAGCAAGTCCAATCACTGCGCAATTATAGCTGACATACGAACACTGCAGACAACGTTGTCAACAGCCTACTAATATATCTACAGATCTGGGTAGGCAGGTGATGACCAGGTAATTGCGTCAATCTCTTGAGATGTAAGCCCACAATGCCATCTAGGTAGTCACTAGACGAGTCTCAATACCTGAACTGTCTTCGAGACTTTTGGGGATATTCCCAGCTATTAGGGCCGGCCACACTAGATTTACTGCAAGTCATTGTGTCAAGCAGCGGGATCCATTTCCAATGATATGTTGTAACTTTCGCCTTGGCCAAGTTGCAGTGAAATTGGGTCGCTTGCATGCCTCTATTGCTAAAGGTGGCCCAGGAAGCATATGTAAACGCTAAAAACATGTCCAGTTGTAGCGCGTGTTGGTGGCGTGAAGCCTATTAGTGGATTTTCTCAAGTGGCTAAGACCCCAACAGTAGGCCAACAAAGACCTGGCTCTTGTCCTCCATACGTATGCCTTACCATCTCGCCGGGCGACTCGTGCTTCCCACCAATAGGGCGCTTTTCAAAAAGGTGACTGGCGCTTTGTCCAAACGTCATTTCCAAAGGGGTACTGCTATGCGGCCAGACGACATGATATACTCCATGTTGCTTGATGATACTCACCACTGACCTGACAGATATCCAGGCGAGGCCGGGCTCCCAAGGTCTTTTCCGGCAATCGTGACAGCGGGCTGACTGAGAGAGAAACAAAATGGGGCTAGTCAATTTCGCAGACGCAGTCAGGGCCAGCCCATGGCCGACGCCAGGTGTACCGTACTCAGCTTGACGGAAACCAGTATCAGAACAAACACATAATCTGCATTAGAGGGGGATATGGACGACTTCGGGGGTCGGGAGTATACCGGAGCGAGAAGGAATCAAGAACCGAGGGTCTTCGTTAGCGAGCCACAGGGGCAAGCAGCAACAGGGACCTGTCTACCCTCCCTTGCTGTGACAGGCTCCCAAGGAATACATAGATCCTTACACCGAAACCGAACCATCTTTCCGTTGAAACATAACCACCCGTTGCAGGGAACCTTCGAGAACGCCGTCTGCGCAATGTCATGTACGGCACGAGTCGTCTGGTCGAGCCTCCGGATCTCGCACAATATGGGCTTTCCCGGGAGCGGCCCATCCAGATTGCTGGTCGTCCAGCGAGGGGCCAAGCAAGTTGCCACAGTTCATCATGGCCAGAAAAGAGAGAAAAGGCCCTTGGGTCGCGTCACACCGGACTCGTAGCTTTGCAGTCATTCATGGATGCAGCCGTTCGTAGCCTGTGAGTTGGAATAAGGTAGTAACTTCTGTTCTTCTTCGGAGCGGGTGGGGGAAAATCGATGGAGAAAACACCCTCACAAATCTGTAAGTATCTGGTCGGGGAGAGCAGGCCTTTCTGGGTGCGACTGCGGAAAGCACGCACACGGATAGCTAGCGATCAGGCAATCTTCACGATCACAAACCTGGGGAGACATTTGTCGCCGACACAGCAAACGGCTCCTCCCGGGACTGTCGGCAGAAGTCCCAGAGTTGGCCTGGTTTAAAGAGGACACCGTCCTACTTTCCCTCATCAAGGACTGGGTTGTGTCGTGCTATCGCCGGTCCGGAAGGCCTCGCCGGTTTGGAGGCGCAACGGTGCGTCTGGGACGTGCAGTCAAACAAACACAAACGGACGGAGCGGGAAGGCAGACGGCTATGTGCTTCGAGTCGATTGTGTTTCTACCCCCCCCCGCCTGTCGTCGATACTCGACCTCGACCTCTGAGAGCGAGCGGATCAGGGACTCTAGTGGAGCCAATGGCCATCGGTCAAGGTTGCCATGAAACGGACTTCGCAGATCCGAGAAGGTCCATGGTGCACACTGAGTAGTGGAGGCTGTGTAGATGTATATGTTGTCTCGCCAACAGCTTCACAAGAAGTCAAGAGGAATTCAGAAGAATTGTGTGGCAGTGCTCCCCTTGACGTCTTCCGCATCATGGCATCGGCATATTGTGACCATCCCAACTCGCTAGCCTTTGAGGCCGCTACCTTGTTACCATTTATCGCTAAGGATGCACTGAGGCAAAGCACAAGGTCACGTTCCCACCCGCAGCACGGCCCGAGAGTCGAGTCTCGCCTTTGATGAGCGTTCAACGCTTACCCGAGGATGCGGCACGGCGCGAAGCGAGATAGAGGCTGTTTGCAGCCCGAGGATCCCCGCACCATTGGGTAACGAGGAGAAAAGAAATAATCAGAATTGGTGACTTGTCGGGAATCCAAATAGGCTGGCATTCTAGCGAAATTGAAAACGCACTGTTGGGCCGCAAGCTACAATCCTGGCCCGGCCTGATTTCCTGCCCGCTGCACATGAACAAGATGAGCGTGGCTGAGGGAGCTGCTGCAGCCTGGGCATTGGTCGTAGCCTTGCAGCTAGCCTCGCCAATGATGTGATGTACCAGAGCCGCGGTCCAGAAACCTGGGGGCAAGATGTAGACTCAATTTTCAGCCAGTTTCACGGCCAAGACAAATTCGGAAGGCCATTCTTAGACGCCTGCAAGCAGTTCAAGCACACATGCAATGGGGTGGAGATTGCGGATGCAGTGTATCAAGGTTCATCCACGGAGGTAGGACAAAAGGGACAGGACAGGGCAGTGAGAACGGAAGGGATGGGCTAGATCCGAGCTGATAGCACTTTATTGAAAGCACTCACAGGTTGTGTGTAAAAGAAATTCTGTAGGCTCATTGTAGGAAGGGCTTGCGTTGAAGAAATTGGCTGGACTGAGCCTGTCAAGATTTCATTGCGCGGCTTTTCCCTCGCAGAAAAAGTGGTTGTTGACGAAATACTCTACCTACTTGGGTACATCGCATATCTAAGGGAGGTAGCCATGGCCATGGCTGTACCTACCGTAAATAAATAGGGCATTGGCATACGTGCTGGGATGGGCAGCTTTGGACTTGGTTGTCGAGCCCCTCCGCCACGTGGAAGGCAAGCTAGGAATATCGATCCGGGCCCGGGAAGTGGCCCTAGCGCTCCGCGGTGGGGTTCCAAGCTGGTTTTTGGCGGAGTTTGATGCCTCCTTACTATGTAGTTGTCGATTCGCTGCCGGGTGTGTCCAATTTGTTGAACCTTCAACAAGATTGCAAAAGGTGTTTTTGTCTCGCCAAGACATATACTCGCATAGCTCCACCGCGGTCTATACATAGTAGCTCTGGACCGCCGCAGTCCATGCGATCTCGTAGAATCTCAATAATACCGAGTATGTAGTGTTTGGTGTTGCAGGTTAAACACATGTTCTCTTGGTGGTGTGCGTGAAGTGGTGAAAATGAAAAGAGGAAAAAAAAATTAGGACCTATGAGCTCGCCGCGAATGTAGTCAGTCCCCGCCAACATGCTGTGGATGGCCTGTGCGCAATAGTCCTAGCGTGAATTGCCCCCCTCCCCCTCCACTGTGCCAAGCCAAGCTGCAAGCAGACACAGTGCACATGCTTGCGCGCGTGCGGTGCCTGGCACTGCCAACAGCCCCCTTTTGCTTTTTTACTGCCAACGGGGTTTTCCAAGAAAGAAGTGAATGAATTTGATTTGGCCAGGAGAAATCGGATCAAGGCCCCTAGGCCGCTCCTTCGCCGAGATGGAGAGAGGGACACTTGACACTAGACCTGGTGGCAATCATATACCGCACTCCATCAAATGTGTCAGGCAGAGAGCATGTTTTCTCGCTTGCAGCATCGTCATTTCACACACTAGTGACTGACAGGGCTCAGTCCTCAACTTGGCGACAGGACAGGGGCGCAACGTGAGATTCAGCGATTGAGCTACTCCACCATAGCGACCAAGGGTTGGGCTGGCTGAGTTGGCTGGGCTCGCTGGGCTCGCTGGGCTGGGAGGCGAGCTCCATCTGGGTTTGTGGACGCGTGTAGCGTGGCCCGCGTGGCTGCCGTGGCCGACACAGAGCCAGAGCTGTTGTTAAGCGGCGGCACTTGGATCGTCGGCCTCAATAACGGAACCACTCGCCGGCTCGCCTATGCTTCCGTGGGGCTTCTGCTCCGCGCTTCCGATCCAATGCGGTCGAGAGCGCAAGAAGACTCTGTCAATTGGCAATCTCAAAAGAAAAGAGAGAGGGGGAAAAGAATGGCCTATCGACCTACCTAAGATCGTGAATCGTGGAAGGCAAGCGGCAAGGTGTGCATCAATGCAGGAGCAGATCAACAGAAGCAGTACTAGTGCTTTCATCAGCAAGGGCAGCAAGGACAACCGCAGCAGCGTACCTTTTGCATGAGAGCTTTGTTTCTTTGGGTAAGGCTCCAGTGGTTAGTGGCAAGTCCAGGTACCTAACAATTGTGATTGTAACTGCAAGTGCAAATGCGAAATGGTGATAGCGGGACGCACCTGCCTCCGTATTTGCCTCGGGCTATTTCAATTCAACCTCATTCCGGCTAACATTTGACACTGTCCTCCCACAAGAATATTTCGGGTCTCCTTCGCAAGAAGCAGGCAAGCCCTGCAACTTGTCTGTACTCGGACCGACTTCGATCAGATTGTAACTCTATACCTAGGCAGGTATTGAACAGCTTCGGCTACCTAGGTGATCATCTGCAAATGGTGGGCCGTACATCCTTATACCACCGTAGTATGTAGCCAGCCCACAGTGCACGCGCACATTATCTCGGCTGCAGAGGCGCCTAACGTCGCACTGTCTCGGCCGAGAGCCTACGCCCGCGAGGACGCTCCTATCCTCAGTATCCCGTACAGTACAGTTAGTTCTCCACGTCCGCGTCCAGGCCTGCCAGGTACATCCAGGGCTGGGCTGGGCAACCTCAGTATAGCGCTGCGCTGCGCCTGCGGAGGTCGTGCTTGCACCACAATTGTTGCTCCTGCTTCTGCTCCTGCACTCATCAAAGTCAAGTCAAGCCTTGCCCGCTTTCATCACTTCCGTCGTTTCGCAACCCACACTCATAACCTCGACCCCCAACCTCGACCATCCATTCCACGCACCACACACACCACAACCACACCACACCACACCACAGTCCATATCGTCTTCCCGACTTCAACTCGGACCCAGCCTGCTCACCTGCGACGACCCTGTCTCTTCCCCCCCATCCACCCATTGATCTCTTCACGTCAATCAGCATCCTTCCTTATCAAGCTCCTCTGCCCAGCAAGCAGCCTTGACCCAGCGCCCGTCTGCAATCTTGCCTTTCTTCTGACAAGCTTGTTTCGATTCTCCGATAACGAATTACCAACACCAACACAACCAACGTCAACCGCCGCCTCGACACTCGACTCCTCGATAGCACCTTGCGACACACTTGCCCTCTCCTGCCCCCCCACGACCTAGTTTTCGATACTGGAAGCTTCCGCCGCATCGCATCGTTCACCTCTTTACGCCCTGCCGCGCGCCTCCCTCGGGCACCCTTGCTGCATTGGCTTTGAATCCGTCCCAATCCTAATACAAGATTCGCGACGACCTGCTTTCTATACCGGCTACATTTGACTTACCAGCCTTGCGAAACCTCCTTCGGCCTGCATTAGAGCCCCTCAAAAATGGCGTCGAGGTTCACTACGCCACACAAGATCGTGGTGCTAGGCGATGGTGGTGTGGGCAAAACCGCTCTCACCATTCAATTGTGTCTACAACACTTCATTGAGACAGTGAGTCGCCCTCCTTTCCTGGCCTGTTTCCACGGCCTCCTTGATCAGTCTGCCTTCATCAATCATGGCCCCTTCGTCGGATGCCAATCATGATACATGGCACCGTCCACTGCATAGCTTCTCCCTGCGACGAACCCTAGGTCTTCTCACCAACCGGACATCTGAAATGCCTCTTCCCATTGAAACCTAGCTAATCAACCCTCCACTCAGTATGACCCCACAATCGAAGACTCTTACCGGAAACAAGTTGTCATAGACGGTCAAGCATGCATGCTCGAAGTCCTCGACACCGCTGGCCAAGAAGAGTATACTGCGCTGCGCGACCAATGGATTCGCGACGGCGAGGGATTCGTCCTCGTTTACAGCATTTCTTCCCGCTCCTCCTTTTCTCGCATCAAGCGCTTCCACCATCAGATTCAGCGTGTCAAGGAATCGACCGGCAATTCGCCTTCCTACCCGGGCTCCCCAATCGCCGCCATGGGTGGCAATGTTAACGTGCCCATTATGCTTGTCGGTAACAAGAGTGACCGCGTCACCGAGCGCGAGGTCTCGACACAAGAAGGACATGCCCTTGCGCGTGAACTCGGCTGCGAGTTCGTCGAGGCCTCTGCCAAGAATTGCATCAACGTCGAGAAGGCCTTTTTCGACGTCGTTCGGATAATAAGGCGGCAGAATGCTGGCGCTTACGGGTCAGGCCCGTCGAGATCGGCCAACGGCGCTGCTCCGGGCCGTCGTGATACCATGGCCGAGGGTTCTGGCCGGAAGAGAAAGGACAAGAAGTGCGTCATATTATGAGCGACCTTAAACTTTACAACAGTTACCGCTCTGGTCTCTCCGCGTTCGCCCCGTCGAAAGTCAATCTTCCTCAAGCGCATGACTGCTGGAAAGAAAGTCTCCGAGCCGATTTATGGGCACAAGAGACCTACTTGGACAACCTACAAAAACGGCTGGCAGCACATTTTTGGTCGATCTTTCCACGCACAATTTTCTAGGGCACCGAATGGGCATCCAGGTTCGCAACCCTTTTGGAACTTACCTACGTTTCTTGGAAAACCTACTTGATATATCCCGTTGTCATCATTTTGTCGACCAGGTGAACCGGGTGAGAGTATTAAAAGAACATGGAGTCCGGGGGGCATGTATAGGGGGCTGGCGTCAGGTTGGGGAGTTCACTTTCGCATTGTCTTCCTTCAAGAGACGATGTTATCGGAGGTTTGGGGACACAAAAAGTCAGCCACTGGTGTTTACGGAGTCTACAGGTTGCGGGAGTTGCCCCGGCGATGCGGAGGGGCACGAAGATGTCACGAATTCGCAAGCCGACGTGGGACTGAGGTTTTTGAAGTTCTTGGAGAGGATATACCAGTAAATGAGGAGACAGGACACCACTCGAGTCGTCGCTTTCATGTACTGTCACCCTTTCCCCGCCTTTATATCTCGAGGACGGCTGCCGTAAATATGGGAGAGGAACCCCCTTTCGCAAGGCAGCAAGGGACGACTAGACCGCAAGGTAGGATGTTGAGCCAGGAAAGAGGCAGCGAGGCCGCCACGTATGTTGTTCCTGCTGCAGCTCTGCCGGATGGCGTCTGCCAAGGTTACTGGGTTTTTGACCTTTGACTCAGGCGATGCGAACTTAGACGATTGCTATCCCACAATTCATACCCCTATGTTATTCATACCATTCTGGACAAACTTGGCCCGTTTTGGTCTAATACGTGCTTGAAGCTTCAGAAGCTACCGATATAGTGGTGCTTGCTGTTCTCGCTCCATATGTCCAAGAGCCTGAGGAATGACGGTGTCCGTAACCTTACATGCACAGGTACCTACTATGAAGCCCCACCCCAAGGTGACCAGACCACAATTACTACGAACTGGCGCTAAGATGTGGTGCACGGCAGCTCCGGCATTGTACAGTACAACCGAAGGTCCCCCCCCCCCCAAAAAAGAAATCCATCGGGGAGAACTTAAACAGTTTCCAATATTAAGTCTTGCTATACCGACAAATTCATGAACAGCGCTGGCGTGTTTCATTCAACTATTAGGATTTTATGCCTCGGGCTATGAAAGTACCTTCTTACGCACTTCAAGCTCCAGTGCGCAATGCATGACGAAAGAAGCAGCCCCTGGTGAACTTTTCTGTGGAGGGGAGGAGGGGG
>JAPEVC010000408.1:0-16738 GCA_027946555.1 Gnomoniopsis sp. IMI 355080 | reverse complement strand
GATGATGATGATGATGATGATGATGATGATGATGATGATGATGATGATGATGATGATGATGATGATGATGATGATGACCAGTACGTTTACCAGATAGTAAAATTCTGCTCGATTGCATGTTGCTTGAATTTCTTGTTGAATCAGTGGCAAGAGACAGGACCCGGGTGTCAAGAGACAACGACCGAGAGGAGGGACTCAACCCCTTGATAACTATAAAACAAACCTATGGTGTACATCAAACAGATGACAAACATCAAAATATCCAATTTCTATCAAACAATACCTATGATTCGGTCATTTGGGGCAGGACTGAGGTTACCACGACCCATCTTGACTGCCTATCTTCAGTCTCAGAGGACAAAGGTGATCGAACCAGGAGTCCAGGACCCCAGATGGCATGGGAAGCCGACTCACTCAGTCCACGTGAAGCTAGGACTATCAACCTCGACCCATCCTTTCTTCACATGCAACCAAGGTCACCCCTAGATGACCCTACAAAGAACATGAGCACTCCAAAAGATATGTACGTTGGGAGATCCTCTGCTCGTCACCAAAATTCGCGTCCTACGGAGCCTGCGCCTTCTCCGCCAACAACTGCGCAACCAGCCCACCACCCACCATAGAGCCTCCATATATTGCGCTCGGAACCACTTTTATCTGCGAGGCAACGTCGCCCGCAGCGAAAACGCCGTGTACGCTGGTCTCGTTGAAGGGCGCATTAACCTTGATCTCCCCTTGTGGTCCAGTCTCCAGTCCCAGCTGGGCAACAAAGGGCCCGTTCAATTCGACGTCTGGATGACTGACCTGGAATGGATGTTAAGAGTTTCCTTATATCAATAGAAAGTACTTCCAGAAGGGGAATGGCAAAAACAAGCCGCTTACAAGGAAAGTTTCGTTGATCTCAGTGCCATCCTCCAGCGTCACTACCACGTCCGAAGCTTCCCACAGAGCCACCATTTTGAGACTCTTGATCTTGCGCTTCTCAACCGTGACTCTGGTTTGAAAGTCGGCGATTTTTGCATTAGCCTCGATGTCGGCTGCGATTGCGTCGTTGCCATTGGTGTAGATAGTAAGTTTCTTTGCAAGATTTAACGCCATGCCAGACACGTGTGAGATCATAGCTGCACTGTTGAACAAGCCCGTGGCCAAGAGGCCCACAGAATCTCCGTCTCGTTCCTCGTATCCGTGGCAGAAGAGGCAGTGGAATCTAACTTGAAGTCAGAGAAAATAATCAGGAAGAAATTTGAAGAGACAACAGAAATCACTAACATCCCACGGCCCCAACACTCGTCATAGCCATCAATTTCGGGCATGATATCCTTCACACCCGTAGCCAGAGCAACCTTACGCCCCCGAAAGACATTATCTTGCCAGTCCGTAGCCTGGAAAACGCCCGAGTCTAGCTTTTTGATCTCTGTGACTCTGGTCTTGCGAAACTCCACCGTATCATAGCGGCTCAGGATGTCCCCTTTGGCTTTCGTCCGGAATACGACCGGGTCGACGTGATCAAAGGCAGGCACGCCGTGCATGTACTCGCTCCGACTATTGCGGTAGACGCCAGAGTCGAGTACGATTGCTGTTTGTAACTGCCGCACAATCGTCGTGGCGATCGAGAGACCTGCTGGGCCGCCGCCTATGATGAGGACGTCGTAGACTTTGTTGTTGGTCGTGGGCATGATGAACGACGACGGAGAGCCTATTGGAACAGTACCTATCTGTTCCAAGATTGGGGGAGTTGTTTATAACCAAAAAGGGAATAGATTTAAAAACAAACGAGTAGGTTGATCCATATAGCTTGCACACAATATGGATCGGAGAACAAAGCTCTCTCTATATATACCTACCCTCTCACAAACATGGTGGCATGTTCTCATTCACCCCAACAACGGACACTTCCAACTTCCCTTTGCCCTGACTAAGTATGAGTGACCTCTTCAGAGGGCAGTGGGTCACGTTGTGCGCCACGGAAGGATCTCGGTGACTTTTCACAGGGCTCGGGAACTTCCTGGTGGTTTTTTTTTGAGCCTCTACAAGAGTAGTACCCATGGGGCAAACTACCCCAGAGAGCCCGGGAGACCGAAACGGCGGGGGTTGTGGAGAGTGGTGCCATGTAGGAGCCGCATGTGTCATATGGAGTGGCCCGAGTGGGTAGACCCTCCCTGTTACCTCGTCACGAGCCCACGTCAGGATTTCCCACGTAGTGTTCCGACATATTACCTGCCAACTCTCCTCATGCTGCTGGGACAAGACAGCGGCGTCTGGAAGAAAAGAAACCGGAGCGATTCGTAGCCTTGGAATATATGCTAGTTGAGTTCATTTCAATGTTCCCGACAGCAAAGGCAAGCAACGGCCATTTCTTTTACTGTACAACAACAGCTCCGTCAAACCCTCGCTTGTGCTTGATAGTCTTGAATGAGTTCTTCTATGCTGCATTATAGCCATGCAATTCAACCGCCCATTTTCGTTATACCGTCTATCTCGCGGTATCTTTTGTAAAATTTTGTACAATATGTCCCAACTCCCGGTCCTTGCCTCGCCCGTCGCTGAGCTGCCTATGCTAGTGTTGGTTATGTGAGTAGAGTTTGATCTTTCCTTTCCTCTATACAACACCGTCACCTCACCTCCTTGAAAGCAGGCGCAGGCATCGGTGCCTCCGGTCCATTTCCATCCGCAGTCCCATCCTCACCACCTCCCTCACTCGGCGGCGGTGGCGGCGCGCTCTTGCCGCCAAAGGTCCGCCCATCAAAGTACTTGGTGAACTCCTCCTTATCAGCGAATGGCCTCGGCCCCAGCAGACGCACCATATCATCACGTGTAAGCATCTCCTTCTCTAACAATTCCTCTGCAACGAGGCCCACCTCGTGCTTCTTCTCGGTGAGCAAGTCCTTGCACTGCTTGTACGCTGAATCGACAATCCTCCGCACCTCCGCGTCTATCTTCTGCGCCGTGTCCTCCGCAAATGGCTTGTTGAACTGGTTCTTGTCCTGATCGTACATGATGGGGCCGAGCGTCTCGGACATGCCCCAGCGTGTGACCATGTTGGTGGCGTACATGGTCACCTTCTTGAAATCGTCCGACGCACCGGTAGTAACGGTCGGAAAGTGTAGTTCCTCTGAAATGCGGCCGCCCAGCGTCATGGCCATGCGATCCATCAGCTGCTTGGTCGTCATAAGGTAGGCGTCGCCCGTAGGCAGGTACTGCGCGTAGCCGAGAGTACCTTTGCCACGCGGAATAATGGAGACCTTGAGGAGTGGGTCGGCGAACTCGAAATACCAGCCACAGATGGCGTGGCCGGCCTCGTGGTAGGCCACCGTCTTCCTCTCCTCCGGGCTGAGGACGAGGGACTTGCGCTCTAGACCTCCAATGACTCGCTCGATGGCCTTCTCAAAGTGAACCATCTCCACGGTCTCGGCGTTTGCTCTGGCAGCTGAGTAGTGTTAGCCACTTGCGTGTAAAATCGTGGAAACGAGGATTGGACTTACCAACAAGCGCGGCCTCATTGACGGCATTGGCAATGTCCGCGCCAGAAAACCCGGGTGTAAGCGCTGCAAGTCTGCCGGAGAGATGTTCCATTTCCTCCTTGGTGACAATCTTGGCAAGATGCACCTTGAAGATATCTGCACGGCCCTTCATCGTCGGCCTATCAATATGGATTTGCCTGTCGAAACGACCCGGTCTCATCAGCGCCTGATCAAGCACATCTGGCCTGTTGGTACCAGCGAGCACCACGATCTGTTCCGCAGTGTTGAAGCCGTCCATTTCGGTCAGGATCTGGTTCAGCGTCGCCTCACGCTCCTCGTTTCCGCCAAAACCCTGTTTTCCTTCCGCACGCGACCGGCCGATAGCGTCGATTTCATCGATAAAGACGATGCAAGGAGAATTCTTCCTTGCTTGCGCAAACAGGTCACGCACTCGCGACGCACCAACACCTACAAACATCTCCACGAATTCGGATCCGCTGACGCTGAAAAACGGCACACCAGACTCACCAGCTGTTGCTTTGGCCAACAGCGTCTTACCAGTTCCAGGGGGACCAGACAAGATGGCGCCACGTGGAATCTTCGCTCCCAGACGTTGGAAGCGCTCAGGTTGCTTGAGGAACGCGACGAACTCCATGATCTCAACCTTGGCCTCGTCCATGCCAGCAATGTCAGCGAATTTGACTTGCACGGCCGTCTCGTGGTTGTACATCTTGGCCTTGCTCTTTCCAAAGCCAAACATACCGCCACCAGCACCACCACCTCCTGGCCCACGCCGCGACATATAGTACAACAGACCCACGAAGAGTATAGTTGGGCCAAAGGCCATGAGAATGTTGCCGAGCTGGCTCTCACCCGCGTAGGTGACAGGGATTCTTTCCGACGGAGGAATGCCGAGTTGGTCCTGAGCCTCGTCCAAGTGCCTTTCAAAGGTATCAGGGGAGCCGATTGAAACGTATAAATGGAATCCTGGGGCGGCGGCAGTACTAGTGGGGTACACGGATCGCGTGGCTTCCTGGTTGAGTTCGACACGCACTTTGTTGCGCCCGACCACCACCAGCTTCTCAACCAGACCTTTGTCGAGGTAGTTAGTTCGCAACTCCTGCCAGCTGATTTCACGCGACTCGCTTGGGAATATCGTGCTCCAGAGTGGATAAATCAGTGCGGCCGCCAGTATCCAGCCCATGAGATCGCCAGCGTCCAAGACCTTGATGTTGGGATCCTTCTTGCCCTTCTGATTCTTCTGGCCGCCATCCTGCTTTCCCTTCTGGCTCCCAGCTGGGCCAGCCTCCTCATTAGCCTTCTTCGTCCCCTCTTCGCCTCCGATCTTGGGCTCGTTCGAGTTGAACATTTGTTGCGTGTCTTTTTCCGCCAAGGTAGATGCTAACTTGTGCGCTATCCTGAGCGCTTTCATTGTGTCACCGATTGACAGACCCTGGGACTTCTGCTTCTGCAGCAGATCCTGCAACTCCAGTGGCGCGCCCGAAGTAGTCTTGACTTGCACGTAGATCTCCTCGAAGCTGTCGCGCTGTCGATCCGGCAGCAGCTCCTTCATTTTATGCAAGGTCTCCAGCTCCTCATCGCTGAGCCACACCCAGCCTTCGGGCAGCTTAGGCGGTTCCTTACCGTCTGCGTTGAGCGGCTCCTGCTTCGACGCCTTTACTGTTCCGTCGCCGGCCTTTGTAGGATCCTCGGCCCTCTTCTTGTCCTCCTCTTTTGCCTCATCCTTTGGCTTCTCAGGAGGTGTGTTTGAGTTTGTTGAGTAGTGGCGTGGGCGCGGCAGAAGGTATGCTGATGATGAGGACGTCGGCGCTATTCTGGGTATTCTGGCGCCAGCGCGCGCACATGCTCTGGGCGTCGTGCGTAGTGACGACAGCGCCATTCGGGTGACCTGCCGTGACGACGGCCGTAGTAATGTCGACATGGTGAAGTGTGTGTGTGTACGTACGGTGGACGTGTGTGGAAGTGTCGAGAGGCGAAGGACTAGGATGGCGGATCAGACGGTCTGACGACACGACACACGTGGTGTCGCGCAGAAGAGGGAGAGTGGAAGAGTTGATTGTAGTGCGAAAGAGAAAGAAAGTGTTTGATGCGTCACTCGGTCGCCCCGAGTCCGTCTAACCGTGGAGGGGCGTTGCGGGTCCTTCGGAGGTGCAGGTGGTTCGAACAAATTCGCAAGGCGCCGAGCTCGCCTCAAATATGGTTCCCGTTTTGAGGCATGAGCATCATAGAGGCCCTTCGAAAGATGACTCAGCAAGGCGGTACCAAGGTACCTACCTAGCTCTACAAGTCCTGACCCTTGAACCCTACTTTCAGGTTGATACCTTGCCTCATTTTGCTCAGACCTGTGATATGTAGCCAGTCTCGTTCATTGAAGCGTCATAGTACTTGTCTGTATAATAGTGTTCACGTCTTTCACATATCCTACCTGCCTAGACGATCTGTTGTATAATCCTCGCAAATTGCTACGAACACAGTCGACACAAATATTCAGCAAAGAACGAGTTGTGTTTTACATGGCTTCCCTAGGCTATATTAATTCTCCTTGCTTCGAGACCAAACCAGTTGCTCTGTAATTACCAATGTGAACGAAAAAATCTGTCTTGCTGTCTTCCATACCGACGTTTCATTAATGCGATGTCAATCGCGATCCCAAAGCCTATGAAGGCGTATCCTGACAAGAAAAAACCCAAGCCGAATGACCACAAGGCGCCTGAATGAGTCCTTGTTTATTTCGAGTCCGCAAAAACCTTTTGTACACGAAGTAGCACAACCCAGGACTGTAGACCAAAGTATTCCCTTATGATAATAGCGCATCTCATCGCTGCTCCCCAAAATTACCGTTCTCTACGCTCGGGTACGCACCCCCGCTCATCTCAGCCCAATCCCAATCGAAGCTCATAGGTAGCGAGTAAAGGTCCTGCGGTATGAGAGGCTGCTGGAAACCAGCGGCTACTGGGGGTGGAGATTGCAACGAAACTGGAGGTTGGTTGTTCAGCTGTCCAAAGCCAGTCAAATCCGCAAAGGATGTGAATTCCATCGGATCACCGCTGGTTCCAAAATCTGCGCTCCAGGTCGCAGCTGGTGTAGGCTCACCAGCACCAGGACTGGCTGTCGTCATTGGGCTGAAGCCCTGGCCTTCCGTCCGAGAGGGTGGGGAGAGACTCTCGTTGTGTTGACGTGGTGTAGGTGTGTTGTTGTTCCCTGTGTTGGCTCGTGGTGTCTGCGCGGTGGAAGGTCCTCCCTGCGTTGGCACTGCTTGCGTTCTCGCAGCCTGACTCATATTGCTGCTCGAGTTGGTATTGGCGGACTTGTTCGCTTGCGATTGCTCCGCATTCTTCCTCTTCCTACGGCCTGCGTTTTCCTTCTCGGCTTTCTCAATCATCACCTTACTGATACGCTCGAATTCTGCGCAAATACCAAGCATACGGTGTACTCCACCGGTCTCAACTTCCTGACCGAGAGTGGACAAGAATTGAACCACCATGTTCATAAGCCTTGTATCGGACCGCGCTCGGGGGTCTAGAGGGTTTTGTAGAATGTTACCGAACAAAGTCACCAGTGCAGAGACTGGGAAGTATAACACCATCCTGGAGATAAGAGTTAGTTATGCGTCCAAACACAAGAATCTCCATGAACCTACCAAACAACTGAAGAGTCACCCTGAGGGATGTACTTGAGCAGTGAAATCGACGCTCTTGCGGCCGAGGTACACAGAGCTGCGGAATTGAACACCCTCGGATTTAGTGGCTTCGCGTTCAGACCTTGAATTGCAAAATTCGAAAGTCGGCTTGTCCAATATCCACGGTGTATGGACATGCGGTGTATTGTCGTCAGACAATTGTAGTACGTAAAGTGAAGCATGACGACGTGCAAAATGAGTGGCGTGTGCGAGGCTTGAATCTCGTTCTCCGGTCGATATTCGATGGGCATGCGGTCTTTCCAGTCCTCCAATTCCTGATCGAGCTCTCCGATAGTCTGAAGTAGCTCGCCGTCTTTCTGTTTCGTCGCCTTCGTTGCGTATAGTGTCTTGTAGACCCGACTTTCAATGATGGCCAACTCGCACATCACCCTAAACAGGTTCATCTTCCCCTTGCCATCAGCTAGAGGAATGTTTCCAATATTATCTTCAGGCTCGGCGTCAGGTAGTTCGACGTTCATGTCATCGTCGTCCTGAGCGAAGGGACGACCGGACCTCAGGCACAGGTCCTTATCCAGCATGTATGCAATCCAAAACACTCGTTTTCTCTGTTCAATCTCGATAGGGTTCAGATTGAAGCCTGTTCCACGCTTGTGTAAACCGATATTGTGGGAAAGGCGGATAGCGGTCCCAACAAGGAGAGATGCTGGCTGTGGATTAGGTGTGCCCTGCATGAAGAGCGCCATGCCCAACAGGGCTTGCACACTCAGTAGATCGGTATTACGCATAGCCAACTCAGAGAAGACAGCCATTGCGTTCTTCATGTATCCCCAAGCTTTCTCGTCCTCCTCATGCGGCACTAGGTTGCTCATCACCCGTAGTCGATGAGCGATGGCGAGTGCCACGTTCATACTAGCCCACCAACCGGAGCCCTGATACGGATCTTTCGAGTATTGCCTTTCCACTAGATGCATGAATGTGGGCCGGTGGAATAGAGGGAACATGCAGTTGAAGTTGTCGAAATAGTCCTTCAGTAGCGACATGCCCTCTTGCTTAGGCGGAAGCGGCAAGAAAACAGGCCTCGGAAACAAGTCGGCGAACACTTCAGGCTTCCAGTTGCTCCATTTATGGTCGTCCATGGAAACTTGAGAGATCATTTGTTGGAAGGAACTGTCGCCAGTCCTCTCGTTGACCCATTGAATACCCTTGGGCGAGAAAATGGAGAACCCAGAGGAAGAGCCTAGTTTGGTCAGACCAGAATGGCTAGTAGAAGATCTCCAATTTGGCTTACCAATGTATCTGGTTTCACCCGAGTTGTTGGTGACCAGCGAGCACATCATCTCAGAGAGTGCTTCCACTTCTTCCTCACCCTCAGGCCTCTGCTCATCCATTGACTTGCCTTGCTCATCCTTGTCCTTGTCCTTGTCCTTATCCTTGGGCGGCTCAGGCGAGGTAAGCGTACTCCGAGGGGTGGATGAGGCTTCTTCGTGACCAGAGGTGGCCTGTGATGGTGAGGTAGGATTAGATTGAGCGACCTGTGAAGCGTGGCGTGATGCCTGCTTCTTCTCGGCGAGTTTCTTTTCCAATGTGCCCAAGTCCGTAGCGCCGTCATCTTCACCAAGCAACCCTGTAACGACCGAGTTAGACCAAGATAGTGCCAGACTGTGCGAGCTTTGGGCGGATGACTCGGAGGAGCCCCCCTGCTGTGTTTCTTGATGATGAATCGACGGAGAATTTCAAGAATGAAGGCATACCTGAAAGTCGCAACAGGCTTTCCATGCGACCAAGACGGTTTTCGAGGCCCTCAATGTATTTGGCGCTGTGAAGATTTGTCAGTTGTCAGGCCACTTGTATGAGGTGGCGCACAGACGCCGTCGGGCGAGATGCACTCACCCTTTGGGCGGATTCCTCTTCTTCTCAACCTGAGTGAAGACGCATTCTGTCTTGTAATTTATGCAGTGCGTGCATGCTGGCAATTTTCCGTCACACTTGATTTTCTTTTTCCTGCACATATCGCAGGCCTGGCAGGGACGGTCAGCGGCTGGTTGCGATCCTCTGGCGAGGACCGAGGTGC
Organism: Gnomoniopsis sp. IMI 355080; assembly: GCA_027946555.1. Taxonomy (NCBI): domain Eukaryota; kingdom Fungi; phylum Ascomycota; class Sordariomycetes; order Diaporthales; family Gnomoniaceae; genus Gnomoniopsis; species Gnomoniopsis sp. IMI 355080. The sequence goes on along the minus strand of JAPEVC010000408.1, from coordinate 7,545 downwards.
CGAAGGAGCCGGAAGACTCACCCTAGCGATTCTCCGTCTCTTTGCCTCGTTCGCATCGTCGAGGAGTGCGCCCGGGTCGCCAAACATTTGAGCAGTGAGCTCTGGGGGCAGATGCTGCATTGGCATGCCATGGTATGCGTCACCGAAGATCTGGGGCGGTTGGTTCATGAGCGGTGGCGGCGGCTGGGCCATGGACGGGTGGAAACCACCCATATGGTGGTCCATGACGGCGGGACTTTTTGCGGATGCGATCTGCGAATGCGGCACGAGATATGTTGGACTGATGATTCCGTTGTGGCCTGTCCCACGTCACAACTTCTTCTCTTTTAGAATTTAGGAGAGCAAATGAGCAAATCTCGCGTTGGGTGGGGGGTTGGGTTGGGTTGGAAAAGAGGTGCGCGGGGTGGTTTGGTTTTCGAGGTGTGGTTTTCGGCTAGGTGGTGAACAGGGCGGAAATGATGCAGGAGCTCCGACTTTTGGTAACCAAGGACGGGGAAAAAAGAGGCGCAGACCCCAACTTTCTCAAGTCGGCGCGGGCAACGGGACGGGTCACGGTGGAGACTTGGTGTGTTGCAGATTCGACATAGACGGCATGCAGTGCCTCTGACGCCTAAGCCCAGCTGGGAAAACCACCACGCGCACGGCACCAGCGCAGGGGTCACCGCTGATCAGGGGAGGCGAGCTTGATGTCTTTGCCCACGCACCCGTCTCACATCGCCAGAGTCTCAAGACTGTCCATGCCCTACTCGCCCAACTACTAACTTGCCTCCTACTCGCCCTAGAGACGACGACACTTGCTCATCCGTCAGCTTATCCCCGAAGTCCGACGTCTGAGTAGACATTTACTCTCCTGCCATCAAGTGCTGCATACTTTTAATGTCCATGACGAAGGCTTCCGTTGATTCATCGGCACATTCTAGCCGCTGCCGCAAACACCCCAGCATCATGTCTTACACTATGTCACACCCTGGTACAGTATTGCTGGCCATGTTGTCAGGCGTCAGGCTACGGGCTGTCTTGCAGGCGAAATGTGGTACATACTATATCCTATAGTAATGTTCTACCTTATCTACTAGTACCTGAATCCATGCAAAAAGTCAATGTTCCTCCTCCTACCCCCATGTCAGTTCTGGGCTGGCTTGCACACACGCCCACAACACGAAGATTCTCTATCCTCCTGATACAGACTTTGCCCATGGCTGAGACTGAGCAATGTTTCCTATCCCACGTCCCATTCTGCGGACTGCTCTGGAGACACATGTCAATTGCATCTTCCGTTTAAGAATGTTTGATTTTATGACATCTGCTTCCCAGATCGCAAGAAGCTGGCGCAGTGGAGAAACACTTACGTCGAAACACAGAAAGTCGATTCGTTGAAACAACTATAGCCTTGCCTCATATACCCGTCCCAGGACCCTCGAAAACGACCCTGAAAGTTCCGCTGCCATGGCTCCCTCTGGAACCAGAAGTTACTGCATTTGTAAGAGACCAAAGTAAACGTGTGTCTGGTCAGGTAAATTCTCAATGGGTCGAAATCTCCGCTCGTGACGGTCCGAGGCGCAGGCTCGGGGCGGGGGGTGGTCGAGTGAGGTAAAATTCTAACCGAATAGAGATGAGTATTCTCCGCGAGTGTCAATTTCGTCCCGACTTCTGGACTGGGTTGCCAGCCGCCGAGTCCAGAACCCATCAGCAAAGAACTGTATTAGGTAGATCAAGGACGACGATCCCGAAGGGGCCCGTCCCAACATCAGACGCCTGGCACGGAAGGCCCCAAGCGAGATGGAGACTCGGCGTGACAGGCCGTGTCGGTGCCGGACCCACGGCGAACCCACCAGAACCCAAAGCTCCTCCTCCTACTATGTACTGTAGGTTCAGCTTCGGAGATAATCTTCAAGGCATTGATTAGCAATCATGCTCTCTCACATGACAGTAGCGTGCCATACGTACCCCGAGGTTTGATCATACAAGCTAATGTAAATTAGCATACGAGGCATAAAGCTAGAGTCGACTTTAGCTTTGTAAAGAAGCTTTGTCGTTGGCCTGTCTTAGACGCTGACAAAGTACAGTACAGTACTCCGTACATAGTACTACGTAGACCATGCACGCCTACCTAAGGGATCGACGCGGCTAGAGCGCTGACGACCTCAGCCTTTACCGTCCTCGGGACTGTGGCCAAACGCATTGTGTGTCTTCTCGCAGGTCGTATGATGCGCAGGACGCCGTAGTACGACGCAAAGTCCTACGAGATCATTTTTGCTTTGCGGGGGGGGAAGACCTACGTACGCTGTCATGCTGTCACCAGCTCGGCTCTCATTAGCTACGTGCCGAGCCTAGTCAGCTTTATCTGGGCTGGTGGTGCATATCGCGAACTCAGCGGCAACTCCCAGCTTACGTGCATCTCGATTTTGATGTGCAATACCAGGGGTAAATCTCGTGCGTCGCGCATGATCTATCACGTCGTACGATGGGAAAGGGTAGTATGGTGCGGGATCCGGTGTTACCCATACACTCAAAACCACCACACCTCAGTCACGCGAATTTCAGCAGGGTGGGATACCAAGGAGGGCCGGTCCTCTCACCCACTCAATTCCAAGAAGCTGTTTGCCCTTCCGGAAGCCGGCAGCCAAACGGGTCCGCAATTGTCTGGGAAAATTCTCCGATACCAGGGCGCAAAAGAAGTCCAAGCCCAGGTGGATAGCCTTCAAACATGGCAGCCGCCGCCACGGGGGTTCACGATACGCCTCGTCCGGCCACTTCGCCGAGGCCCCGTGCGTTTCACGGATACTCGCGAGAGCAACTGTAGAGGGAGAGGGAGGCCTCACGAAAGACAAAACATCATGCGTGCGATTGTCAGGTCAAAGGGAAAAAAAAAGGTTTAGCTCATGTTCATTGCGCTCATTAGCATAGTACCCGATGTCGCTAAATCTAGTAGTTTCCGGGCTCTGCTTTCCACCCCCCAAAGCTGGAACCCCCACAGAAATCATCCTTTCCTGTGCAACAAAAACTTCCCGAATCCTACAATGCACTGAACAGAATCCATAGAAAATGACGTTATGGAAGCAAAAGAGAATACTACTCTTGCCAACCAAACACAATATCTGTCACGTACACGCCCAGTTCCAAGCGGCAGTTGACTCGATTTGGGCCTTCAAAACCCCTTCCAAAAGTGGCGGGCCCCCCTTGACCGTTTCATCGTCTGTCTCAACTCCACGTCTATAGCCTACGATCACGCCGCAAGAAAACCTCTCAATTGGCTGACGCAGGATTTTGCACAGCCTCCTTCGCCGGTTCCAAGACCGGACTATTCGTGAACCTTGAAATGATAAATGGTATTAATTGAAGGAGGGGAAAGAAAACAAGCCGTGATGGGGGCATACTTGTCCCGTACACGAACAAGAAAGAAACCAGGCATGGGTTCCGTTTGACGACTACGTCTATTGATAATAAGCTTTCCTCTTCGATTTCCCAAAGCGATGTTGTCCGCGCAGGGCTGGCATGTGCGCTCCCTGGTGTGTGTGTGTGTGTGAGTCAGTTACTGACTCTTTTGACAGCTCAGGCACTCCCAGTTCTCTCTTGGGACATCATCACGCCAGTGACTGATAACGGCCTATCCTCTTTTTTCCCTTTCTGCATCCCATCTAAATTAGGCCCGCCCGGCGATCATGTTGGACTAGTCAAAGATCCTCCTAAGCCCTCCAGGGTGATCCACATGCAAGCCCTCTGCTAGCCAAAACATAGGATGAACTCCCTATCAACGTTGGCGGCAACAGAGCAAAGCGACGATCCTGAGTGTTGTGTAAAGGGGTTTGGGGAGGATGTCTTTCCTTAGCCAAGCCGAGCTGATTCCAACATTCAACGGCGCCATGAAACGCTTGAATAAAGAAAACAACCAGGTTTTCGCACTGCTAGACACAAAACGAATGGGAAGCCCAAGGATGGACGTGATATGCAACCGTCTCCGACAAGCAAGCGCGCGATACGTACAATGGTATGAGAAAGCAAGCGCGCGATACACACAAAGTTGTGAGAAGGTCTCCTTTCAGACAGCGAGCGGTCAGTCCAATCAACCGTTTCCAAATTGGTATGATGCAAAACCACCCGCAGCCATTGAGACCTTTTGCATGCGCATGCCGTGAGCTGGCGGCTCAAAGCGCAAGCCACCGGTTGGTTGACACCTGCCGAACCAAGCCATCCGTCTCGTTACAATATACAGCCAACGGCTCCTGATCCCAAAAATAGCTTTGCTTTCCAGACATCGTTGGCTGACTTCGATTGCATCTGCTGCATGACTGATTTACGATGGGTGGCGACGTCTGTGCAGATATCTTTGACCTAGTCACGGCACAAGCGCGGCCAGGAGCATGAGACAAGTTAGTGACACTACACGCGGGTCATCAAAGGAGAACGATGCCGCCGCGGGTTACAGGTCCTTGTCATGTGTAGCGCGGGTTAACGTTCAATCTGCAGTTCACGTGAATTGAACGACGTGCAGGTAGGAAGTGAGGGTGCCAAGGGCTTCATCCAGCATCGGCCGGAACAGTGTCCACGCCGACGCTGGTCGTGAAAGTATATTCGCCTCTAAGTATTATGTACAGGGGCTTACCAGCAATGCGATGGCAAGCCGCTCCATCTCTTAATCGGCCAGCTAGCCTTCCATTCCATTTCTTCTGTATTGAAACGAAACAAGCCCAGCCGCCCGATATCCTTCGCTTTCCTGATTTTGGTCTCCAAACAAGTGGTCCGATCGTCGTAAGTGCTCCCCAAAAAGTGGTATCCGAGAGTATTCAAAGCAATGAACGCCGACCCAAAGTGAGCGCTTTCGGACACACATCATCCGCCGCCTCCCAAGAAACTAAGTTTCAAAACATTAAGAAATAAGGGTTTGAAGTATAAATGTTGTTCAGTCATGTACAAGGTGCTGAAAAAAGGACCGCTAGATGCAAAGGTGGTTGGTAGGTGGCGCTTTGCCATGAGCGGTGCTGGTGGAGAGGTCTTTAAGTGACATGTTCCGTGAATCTAGTGGATCCACGAGAGTTGTGAGAGCCTCGAGATGCTGCTCCGTCGCGAGAGTGGTCGTGAGCAGCAAGCGTCCTCCCAATGGCGTCGCGCGAGAAGCCTTCACTATCGAGTGTCCGGCCTAGAGGGTCTGAGGATGGAAATGTCGAGGATCGTGGTAGGGTCGGTGAGTCTATCGCTTTGGGAACTTGGCCGGTGACAGGCGTCCTTGCTGGACCAGGATGCATCGTCATTATTCCGCTCTCCGGTCGCATCGGAGAGCCGAGGGCAAGGCGTTGGTGGTTGGGTTGATCAAAGACAGCTATGCTGTCCCTGTACACGGAAGCTGAAGCGTCACTCATGTGGCTGGCGCGGTTTTCCCGGGGATCGCTGTACCCATCCCCTCCATACTGGAGAACAGGCGGCAGTTTCTTTCCAGAAACTCGAACGAAGCCCCTTTCTGCCATTTCCGGGCCTGATCCCGCTCGTTCGCGGGAAGAACGTTTTCCTGCTAGTGCCGCAAGAGAGGCGGCGACGGCCTGTGGTGCTGATCGCTGCTGCATAGTGCCGTATGCGCTGGAGCCCTCGGTACCGGCAGCTCCTCCACCTCCGCCTCCACTAGGAGCAGGCAAAGCTTTTCTTGCTGCTGCGTCTGGTTCATCCTCGCCACTTCCCAGCCGCAGATGACACCAGCCTCGCTTCTTCATTCGCAGGATCATAAATGCCAAACCAACAAGAAGCGCGATTCCAGCAATGCCACCGACGATGCCTCCTGCCACCTTACCAGTTTGGACACTCGTGTTGCTAGAGGATCCGGAGTCTGCTGAACTCGAAGGTGTGCCGCCTGCTGTGGAAGTCGCGCCGAAACCACCAGCCCCCCCTGTGCTGGTCGCAACGGAACCGGAATCGGAGGATGATAGCCATGACGTCGACGAGGGGTCCCCTGACAAAGTGGTTGAGCTGGAAAATGGAATTGAAGCCGAGCTGATTGTCGAGCTTGCGAATGTCGTCGAAGCGACGTCGGACGAAAATGAGCCAGACAGGTACGACTGCGAGGGCGTAAAGCTCGCGGGATCTGTACTGGAGATAGAAGAGGAATTGCTAGGAGATGACGTTGATGGTAAGGAGGAAAGAGGTGAGGGAGAAGCAAATGAAGAAGTAAGTGACGCTGAGTCGGTGTTAGTGCAACTTGTTCTTTCAGTTCATATTGTTGGTCGCTGGAAAGACTTACTAGTGGTAGAGTTGGAAGTGGAACTGAGGGTAGAAAAGGTAGAAACAGGAACAGAGGTTGAAATGTGAGTTAACGAGAGTGCTGCCGGAGTCGTGGTCGTGGATTCGGAGTCGGTAGATGATGTGGTGGTGGAAGAGTCCGTCACAGAGACTGGGTCTACCGAAGAAACGGCGGATACCGAGGCGGTCGTAGCATCAGCGTCGCTGGAAGTGGTGACAGCGGCCTTGTAATTGACGGCAATAGTCGAGCCAGTTTCCCCATCTACCAAATCGGTCTGTGAGGCCCCAACCACCGTCTGGACGGAGAGGGTGGCGCCGGCTCCATCGATGACCTGGACCACTGACACGGTCTGAACGACCTCAGTGACGGCCGAGCCCCTGGGATCCAGATCTGCGGTTTCCTCGCGGCGGTTGTGGAAGTCTGCATGTGAACGAGCGTGGGTAATTTGGGATTTGCGGTTGTGCAAGTGGGAGTGAGAATGCTGGTGGACATTTTTAGTTTTACGGGCCTGAAAGAGTGAAGACCCGTAAAATGGGTTAGTCATCGCGCTGGGCGGTGGGAAGCCACGGTGCCTCTATCGACGGGGCAAGGCAGGGAGGAATTGTATTGGCGATTCAGAAACGAGCGTAATTGGCAGAAAGTGATTTAGGCTCTTCGGGAGCAATCGCCTAGCATAGGAAGTATCCCGTATCCCGTATTTGCAGGGCCGGGTCTGGGCTGGGCAGATGAATAGGCCTCAGGCTAGATCGATGGACAAACGCTATCGATGCAGGTGGAAGCGTGAATTCTCGAAGTTGAGTATTACTTTGGTACTGCACACTGGTACCGACCACGAACGTGACCGGAACTGGAAATGAGAGCAAGGCCTGGGCCAGCACAGATTGGTAGTTGGACGATTTGGTTGAAAGGAATGACTGGCTGGCACAGAACCATCGCTGGCGCAGCGTTTGATCGTGTCGATGTCCCAAGAGGTTGCGTTTGGGTGGTACAGATAGATCTATATCCCACCTCGGATATCGATGTGTCGGTGCTCGACGTCGTGTTTTGTGGTGTATGTCGTCTGGACTCGCAGGGTTGTTGTCGAGGGCCGCGGACCCGTGTGAATGATGTCGAAAATGCAAACAAACTCCTTCTTTTTTCCAGCCTCAAAATAGAGCGTCTTTCTTTCTGGTGTTTTGTCCTTTGTTGTGTCTTCTTCCGCTGGCACAACATCAACCGGTCCTCATCGTCGATCCAGTGATGAGGTCCAACCACGCGCAAAACGTGCCCTCAAGATCACTCGGGAAGGTGGTGAAGAGGAAGGGAAGGGAAGGGGGGAG
>JAPEVC010000407.1:0-16761 GCA_027946555.1 Gnomoniopsis sp. IMI 355080 | reverse complement strand
CCGCCCCCCCCCCCCCCCCCCCCCCCCGCGAAATAGGACGATCGTCGCAAGACACATACGACTATTGCAAAGCACCACAATGTTCCCAGTCTAATTACGACCTCTAGCGACCGAGCGCACTTCTCCTTTGATCCTCTGCATGTCTATCAGCGAAAACAGCGCCCAATGAGGACGGCCGTACTGGCAGACAGCCGCGGCAGTACACTAGTCTCAAAGCTTAATTGACTTTCTGGTGAACTCGGTGCAGAAGTGATGCCAGCACATTGATTCCTCCTGCGCATCGTGCATCCATCTTAATCAGCCCTGAATCGTGTGTGTGACTGCGATGTCCAAGTTGGACCATTTGTTGCCCACACGGCCACACCGGCCTGCTCTTCACGGATGTTGCCAACGGCGCAGCACACACACGGCCGCGGTCCAATCTACGTGACCCAGCCATTGGCCGACACTCGGGCATAAGCGGGGTCTACTACTGCATAGTACTGTTTGCAGGATCCACCGGTAAGGCACAACAAGGCTGGATCCACCATGCGGAGGTGTGTGTCTGTTTGGCTCCACAGGGTCATCAGCATCTCCACATGTCAGCAACCCCGTCAGGATCCCACATTTACAGTAAGGAGTACCAAAGTACTGTTGTAGTCTTGTTGTTCGCCTATCCTATTGTGGGACTCGTCATGGGGTGGCTTTGTCTTGATGCGTGCGCTGACTAGTTTACTTGCTTACTCTCTTTGCGGCCAGGGGGATCAGAATGGGTGTAATGGTGGCCAATTCAACACTACTCGGGAATACAACTTTGCTTGAATTGTCACCGCACATATCACTCGGATGTCCTTGAGGAATGCTTATCTAAGTAAGACTAGATATTCACAGTGCTTCATCTGTTGGTGACGTTGGTAGCACCCGCGAAGCTCGTCTTAGGCCACAGCACATGCTCTGACTCGCCCGGCTTCCTTCGGTCCTGCATTGAAACACATTCCGCCTACACCATCACGCGCTCGTCGAGCGGTGGTGCGTCTACTTGGGTTTAGGAAGGTAGCACTGGGTCGTCTTTTGAGGGGATATTTTGCATGAGCGATCTGCCCGCTCATCCTTCGGCCCCCCAGGGTTGCTTAACACGCAGTCACTAGGCCCGCCGTGCTGGAAGTAATTCGAATGACCATGTATGTACACGTACTTTGGACCCTTGCAACTGAGTCCAAGACCCCCAGCCTTGTGCAGGTCTAGCCTATAATTATCACAAGCTTTGTGAGCGTGAGGCAAGAACCGGGAGGCTAAAGCGCATTGGGACAGATTGCAAAGCAACCCTCTACTACATACATACTGTACTGCAACCCATCATAAGATGTCAGACACGCATCCCCGCGCGGTCGGGGGCATTGGCAGCGCATTGTGCAACAGTGAGGTCCTTATTGCATGCGACAGGTAAGCACTCCGACTGGTTGCAATACGGTGAACTGCATGCGAGTCCGGTCTGAGTAAGATGTCCGCCCCCCCCCCCCGGGAAGATGCTATACTGGCAACTATATGCTGCACGATACATTTGGTATACATACGTATGTGTAAACTGGCTTATTTCCAGATTATCACCTGATGGGATCATTGCGCAGCAGTGAACTATACATGATGGCACATCGTGCGTCCTGTGCATGACCAGACATGTGTACCTAAGTATAACAGGGGAAGATGTGGTGCCGAGAAGAACAGCGGTAAGTACTGCAGATTCCTAACAATCGTTGGTTCATCAGTGGCCTCGGCCGGTTGCGGATGCATCTCATTGCAGCGTCGCGGCCGCCTTACAACGCAGTGACCCGAGGCTATGCTTGGAGGAGGTTTTCGGATGTTGTTTTGCGTTCGTAAGTCCATAAGAGGCGTTATATGTGTACCTGCCTAGGTATGTACCTAGGTACGCACGTCTACTTATAATCAGATTACCACAAAAGCAACTCACATGGACAGCATTTTCCGGACGTTGATTCTGGCATAACAGTAATGGGCTACAGTTGATACACCAGAGGGACTTGGAAGAGACCAAACTTAATGTAGTGGCACCCATCCTGGGTTCGATCTTGAGTTTACAAGACGTATTGCTCCTAAAACCGATTATCGAGTGACCTAATGTTGTGGGTCCGAAGATTCCCGTACGTGTATATGCCTAGGTAGAGATCACCAAATTGAGAATGTACATCATTCGAAAAACATGCAGACTCCCAATGAGCATTTAACTCTAGTAATGACCGTGTCATGTGGACTTTGTTGCATTCAGATTCGGCTCTGCTCAACGTGACTAGTAGACTAAGAGGACAACCTGAGCCTGTTCAATCTATGGTATAGGAATAAATAATAAAGTTAAGAGAAAACAGCACCGAGTAAATGCAGTTGAAGACCCAGAAAACGGTACATCATTTGTCCAGCTCAGTCCCACCAATCCCCAGAAGCAGCCTCAAGTGCACTTGCTTTCGAGGCTCTATATGAAGAAACACTCTTCCAATGAAGCCCTAGTCTCGAGCGTTTCTTCTCCACTTTGCGCTCAGTGCCATTTACCATGCCTAAATTCGGCACCCTCATCACCTCCCTGTCCTCGTAGGCCGGAAGCTTCCTATCCATCATCATAGGTGTAATCCCCACGGTCCCAATCCTCGCCTTCCACGGGCCCTTGGCTTCCAACGGCGACTTGGGTACATATTCTTCCGCATGGGCCTCTGCGATCCTCTTGGCGCTTTCTTGGCGCACCTTTCCCAGCCAGGCAATTGAGATGCGCTTCATGTAGACGTCACGCAGGCCGCGTAGGTGGAGGACACCACGCGTGCACTTGAGAACAGTGTCCTTGTCGAGTGGCCGGCGCAGTACCGGTGGGAAATCGTGTATTTCGTCCCCCTCAACAACATATCGTTGGAAGGGCATCCAGTACGAGCCCGGCCGAGGATCCCGGCCGACGTTCATGGTAGTGACTCCGGGATTGAGGTCGTTGCTGATAGCCATGTCACGGCCGGTCAGGTATTCTTTGTCGCGGCCAGTTTGGCGCGAAGCGTTCTCTAGGAGCTGAATGTCCATTACGCCCACCAGATTAACCCCATAGAGCGCCCAAAGAGCGTCGGCGTCATTGCGTACGTCCCAGAAGCACTTTGTTATGCTAGGGTCTTCTAGGATGGCCTTGAGTGTCTCTCCCGAGTCGGAGACGGTTGTGAAGGCTGCATAACCGAGAGTGAGGACGTCGATTATGTGGATTTCTTGGAGCTGGTGGATGAGGATTGTGATTAAAGAGACCGTGCCGTGGCGACAGACGTTGTCGCCTTCGAGGTCCACATAGAGCGTGGACCGGGGTGGTATCGAAGAGAGAAACTCGCGAAGCTCTCTGTGGGTGGAAATTAGGCTGGAGGTAAAGACTGTCATTTTGAAAACTACTTGCCCTCGATCACGTTGGCGACGTCAAACATGGCGTAGAGGCATCTTGCCCAGGTCCATCTGGCATCTTCTTGGCGGCAGAACAACGGCATATAATACATCTGTGTCTTAGCTGGGAGGGGGAGGGATCTAGATTCGTGCTTGATGTTTTCTCACAGAGTTGCATTTGAAACTTGCTGCGAAGTATAACAGCTCAGCATGAATTGTTGCTGTAGGCTAAAGTGTGATTACTGAGGTGATTGTGAAAGCTTGTGTGCTGGTAGGCTTTCTGATGATCTGCAGGTAGCTTGCTCCTCCATGACTGATGTATGTGCTTTAGCAAACTCGGGATGATCCGCATAGAATTGTCGGAGGTGAAAAGGCAAACGGCGCACAACCACGGAAAAGAACCTCACAAGTAGAGGTAGTCCATACCGGAGCGTTCTCACCCGTAGCTCGATTGGCCTCTAATGGCACGAGTCCTGAGTTTGCTAGTCAAGGCCCTCGAGGACGGCCCGGCAGTTCGGCAGTTGGAAAAGTGTTTGGTCTGGTTCACCCAGGGGTGTCGGTTCAAGGCTACTTGAAACAATAAACTCAGACCTCGAGTTGATGTCTATCTTCTGGGGCCTGAGCGACTCCAAGCACTGCTCTCCAGCGCGCGGTCAGGACTACGCTGAAGATGATCGCCGGCAAGAAGTAGATGCGCTATGCTTCATCATCATATGCCCGGCCGTAACAACATTATATCTGTTCCAAACCATCTCAAAAGCTATTGATTGTACAAAGTTCTATTCGTCTCTTACCTCCTACCCCTTCCACCGGCTCCTCGTGTGGCACCACCACTTGCAGGAGTCCTGTCTCCCGGTTTGGCCTTTGCCCCTTGACCAGCTTTGGTGCCAGAGAACTTCTGTTGCACTTTATTACTGGCGGGATTAATGATCAAGTTTGCCAGAGCAATCTCGACGAATTGCCTCGCATACACTAGAAACGTCAGCATGATTATACTTAAGGCGTGCCGTTCATGTGCAGATGCTTGCAGATTTGAGTTGTGCAGAACCTTGGAGGCATCGCAACGCTTCCTCACGAGAAACATCAGGGGCATCACTCACTGGTACCAACCATACCCTTCGGCTGCAGGGACGTTTTGGACACAAGAAAGTCCGTCACGGCAGCAGCCAACCCTACAGCAATCGTCTTGGGTATTCGCTGTTTCCAAGGAATCTGTGTCCCTACCGCAACCTTGACAGCCGCTACCGCAGCAGCATCGAGACCCACCTTCTTCACTTGCTTCATATCCACACCCTTGGTAAGTCTGTCCTTGAAGGTCTTATACCAAGCGTCATCTAGGTCTGCCGCACCCTGATACGAAGACGAGCCGCCTCTGGACACCTCCCTCTTCTGGCTTTTCTTGTCGGCCGGGGTGCGCGTCCGTGTTCGCGACCTTCGCGACCTTCGCGACTTGCTTGACGACCTTCGACTTCGTCCGTCGTCGCTCCCAGGCGATGGCGACCTGAGGTCCGAGGAACCAATGCTCGAAGCTCTTGGTCGGCGGGTGCCATTAGATAAACTTCGGCGATTGGACATGATTCGTCGGTCGGGCGATTCCACATCTTCCCACTCTTCAGATGGCTCCGACATTATGGGCGATAGCGTGCGACGAATGGATTCACGCCGAGGTCGAGAGCGCGACGACTCGGACTGGCGTTGGGATGGCTTTTGGAGCAAGCGGCCTCCATGACGATGCGAGTAGCTATCGCTGTCGCTATCGCTGTCGCTGGAAGACATTGTTCTTGAGCGATGGCGATGGGACGAAGACTGAGGCCGATCGCGGTTTTTTCGACGCCGTCTTGCTGTGTAATCATCCTCGTCTCGTTGTCGTTCTCTCCGGGACTCACCGCCCTGGAACGAGATGTTTTTGTAATCATTTTCGTCGACACTAAGATAGTATTTGGCCTTCGGATCGTAATCCGAGTCACTGTCTGTGTCGTGACCGTTATCATGGGCGTTGTTTTCCCTGCCGACGTCTTGCTTGCGCGTCCCTTCTAACCCGCCCGTTTTGGTGAGTAGTGGCGAAGGAAACTCGGAGGAGCCTCCATACCCACTATCGACCGATTCTTGGTCGTAGCGATCGCGTCTGCTTCTCGAGGTGTGAGTATGCCTAGGTGTTCTGGGGCGGCTGGCTTCTCTACTATTCCCGTCGCTGCGATTGCCTCGATTCGAGACCATTTTGAGCAGAGACAGAATAAGCTAGACCGTAGGCGATCAGGAGACGGAAAACATCAGTGCACAAGATGTCAGTCCCGAGACTTCAGGCGAGATGCAAAAGGCTACCAGCCGTATTCAGTAGACTGGCGGTCTACTATGGTACTACTTGGCTGGGCTGGGGCTGGGCGAGGACACCATTCCGACGTCATGTTTCCAACGCAAAGGCTAAGCTCTGCCATGCCGCTATGTATGGTACGACATGATAACTGACGAGCCGGGGATTTTTCGCCACCTTGCGGAACCAACCGTCTATAATAGCTCTAAAATAAGCTCCCAAGCGGCCAGGAGAGCTTGTTCCCCATCCGTGCGCGTGTCTCACTTGTCAACCTCAAGGCGCGATCCCTGCTGATCAATGCATCGGGACGTGACAATCTCGCTTGAGTGTCAGAGGCTCGCGGCGAATTCGTTGTAGTTAAGATAGGCCTTGAGACCGCAAGATTATCTTTCGAGTCTCTCCATGCCATTTCTTTCCGTAGGTGCTTGTTACCTTTTTTTTTCCATCTATATTCCATCATCCTGACCTTGGACTTGATGGACTTGACGGGCACTTAATCTGCCCAGCCTGTGAACTGTCAAGACTCCGTAAATCCGCGATATCCAATCAATGACTCGGCAATGTTTCAATACTAGGGTAGCTTTACAGCCGCGTTCCTAGTCTATATTCCACCGCTTTATTGCGTATGCCATGACTTCGACGTCAAGAGCGTCGTGTCCTCCAACGTCTTCGAGGACGGCTGTTGTCATCATCATGGTAACACACTCGAGCCTGCGCAAGCGCCTGTTTCTTTGGTGTTCGGTATGCGAAGGCACTAATGGATCAAGACATGATGAGACTGTCCTAATGCTTAGGATACAAGTAAAACCTGACTTCAGGCAGATATGTATTGCACGCGGGTCGGTACACATGATGAGCTGTTGGTACTAACGTGACTAGACGAGTATAACCATACCGGTGCTTCGCAATGGTGACTGCATCCAAATCTTATCCACGTACACTGGACCAAGTTGGTCGGACAACAACTGCGGTCGTTCTCGTGGTAAAGTGCCCCCATAATTTGCATTCTCGTGGTAAAGTGCCCCCATCATTTGCATTCCTGGCGGCGCTATGTTCTGTTAGGACGTAGAAGACCACGTTTGGATTTGAATCACGTTTTGTTTTCCTTCCAGTACTAAATGCTGTGGCATAATTTCGGCCGCTGGCCAAGAGTTGAATCTCGGACATTGCGAATTTGTGATCAAGGCTTCAGCCTACAGTAACAATTACCAGGAGCATTTTCGTGAGACCATGCATTGGGTATGCATGTGGTTTCCTGTAAGGCTGGATGGAATTGGGATCATAGTGCGTTTATACCTCTACTTCATCGCCCGAGCGTGTGGTATTCCCTAAGAGCCTGCGCGGCACGATGCCCGTTGCCATAACGGGCACTGTTTTTTCGCCCATAAAGTCAAGATCAGGTTATATCGCGCTGTTTTTACATAGATACTTAGTATTTTCAATAGGCCTATATTATATCACGTCTTTTCCTCTGATACCCTCTGCCCGTCATAATTTTAAGTTATATTCTAGGTCAAAATAACTGAAATAAATCTACTTATTAAATTTTATATAGGAGAGTCGAGTTATAGAGCTCAGCCAGCTCAGGGTCGTCCGGTTATCTTTTCTGATGGTTGGGTCAAGTCGACGATATCGTCAGTAGACATATAGTCCAGTTGTAAGTGTAAATGATAGTCGATACGTACTAAGGGGAGGATAGAAGGAGTGACTCTCTGTCATAGGGTTTATATACCCTATTCCAGAGCATGTCTCTCCTTACTAATGTGCAGGTGTCGTACCCCTACACCTATCTACCTCTATAGCTATATTGCTATATCCACATTTTCAGAGCCTCGCCAACACACATATAGCAGACGAGCAGCCGTTCACCTTTACGTATGACGGTAATGATCTGGCGTAATCGGGTCTCCTCCTGTACTCGTAAGGTTGGAGGCAGGTCAATTATCAGAGACGATGTTACAGGCTTGGCCTTCTGCTGCAGGTTGGATTGACCTGGCTCCTGAACATGACGGTATGCTACCAGCGCCACGATGGCCGCGGTCCGACGCTCCATTTGCTTCTCAAGTGCTGTCTCCATCGGTCCTCTGAAGACGAAGCTTACAACATTACTAACTCTGCTCTGCCTAACATTACATGGAGAGTAGCCTTGGCAGTGCCTTCAAGTGATTTGCTTAGACTGTCGTCACATCTGGAAGGTGGAATGCATTCGGCACTCTTGGTCCGAAGATACTGGTATCGACACAAACCGTAATGGAAGGCATCCAGATTCCCTTGCCCGATAACGAGTGGCAGCTTGACATGATAAATTACTAGAACATATATCTTTGATACTCGGATCTAAATGCAAAATAATAAGGAATTGTGTGCAAGTGCGATTTGGGGATTAAAAAAAGCTACTTACTTAAGCTCAATATTGGCGAACACCGATAGAGATTTTGCGCATATAGGAAGACATAGAGAATATCCATACCTTTTCAGTATTCGTAATACTCTTGTGAGATGAAGCGCTTTTCGATTTTTATCGTGTCTGCTGTTTGTATAATATAGACGATGGAATTGCCAGAGTCACAACTTCAGAGCATTTGTGGCATATTGGAATGGGCTGATATGTAATTTAGTGATACTTAGGTAAGGCTAAAAGCTTGCTAAGTTTCTCTAAATCTAGAGAGCTGTGATATTTTAGTGTGACAATCTGCGGTGTGTCTGCAGGCACTTTGAGTTGGACAAAACGTTTTAGAAGTCGCTTATATTATAGAGAATCGCATTTGAATATGGTTTCAAGACCCACAAGCTCTTTTGCTATCCTGACGTATAATTTCCTTAGATGTCCTTTCCTATGTTTTGTTCCGAGCGTTGCTCCGTCTTCATGCTACAAACATATGGGTATTTGGTATTCCCAATCTTCTCCGTATACGCAGCACATTCAGGTAAACATCGTTTCATGCTTACAGCATGATGAACTGTCCAGGGATCGTCCTTGATGCTTTGTTGAAGCCATAGGGATGTGGCAACAGACTGGCCCTCTGGTCTCTAATCAGTCAAAGACCCTTCGTGCTTCATAATTGCTGAGAGAACTATTTACTAGGCTGCCATTCCCTCGATTGTTTCTCCTGGTCCCGAGACACTTTCATAGTAGTTGGGTGGGATTGTTGGTTTATATCTTCAGGCATGCTTAAATGTTGGTGAAGAAAGGTACCCAGCTAGCTGCCTGTAAGTGAAAATGGCTAAGTAATGAACAGAAGACGCTGTATAATCTAAGTATGACCTCCAGGGCTGTTATGCTAGATAAGCGTAGGTGTTTTTGCGAAGGTCATATCTAAACTAAGATTGAAGAAGGGGAGAAGGCATAAGCTGCGGATACTCTGGATTACTCGAGTATAATTCGGGGAATCCGACAATAGCTATTCTTATAGTTGTATGTCCTTGGTGGAAAGGTAGCTGGGCTGAGCTGCACTAAGACCTCTTCACTTTGCTATAATAGTAGAGAAGCAGTTGACCCTATCTTCTTATTAGCTTGCTTTCATCTAATCTGCCAGCTGGTTTGCTTTATAATCAGGTAAAAGAGGGCCAAATATCGGATTGGATAACCCTCTTAATATTAACAGACTAGTAAACGACAAAAAGATCTTGCCCTAGCACCAGTGGAAATATTGGCCCTTGGTATAACAGGGCTGGTCTAGATCTCAGGATGCCATTTTGTATGCATTACTCGAATTCCATGTGTTTTCCTATGGAGGGCCAGTTTCTTTCTCCACAAATTTTGCCAGGTAAGCCGCAGCTTTCCTGGCGGTACATGCAACTAAGACAGCGCGGCTCGGAGTTCATGGTTCAGCCAATGGGAATAACGGCCCTCTTTCAGTGGCTTGATTAGTGCCAGAGGGTACATACGGTACTTCATATTGAGGTGTTGTTTCTGACCAGTGAGAAAACTGGCCTCGGTGGCCGCGGTTACAGGACAAATAGCAGGACTGCCACCAGGATGCATACCTGGGCATCTCATGTGTATAGATACTAAAGATACTTTCATAAGTCGCAAAGTATATGATGTTCGTAAGCACTATTGTAATCAATAATAAAAACGGAATTGTTTCCTCAGTTAGATTCGGTCCCGCTTCTGTGATTTCGATTCTACCGCCGTCGCCGGTATTCCCGCGCACAGCAAGCCCGCCGCCTGCGGTGTCACGGCGACAAAGACTTCTTAATCGGCTTCGTATGTAAGTCCAGGACATTTATCCGTGCATAAGGTGACAGACCACAGTTCTGATATAGTTTCCCAGATCGACGGTCTTTGCCAACCGCCAAGTGACGGCAATCCTCATCAAGCTCGACTGCTTGAGCCCCCGTACCGAGCTCATTTGGTACCACCACCAACCACTCGATAGTCTGGCGCCGAGCACTGTCTTGGCGTACCAGACATTTCGAGTTGCCATGATGATCACCGCTTAGAACAAGATGAACTTTGCTTCCATCAAGACTTGGAATGGACTTTGCAAGCCGAAATAGACAACAATACAGCTGTCTCGGTAGATATACCGTATGGAATATCCGAACAGTGCTCGGTCCTCTGGAAAGGACCTTCTTTCTATGACTATTATTTAATGCCAGAAAGAGCCGACTTTGATTTTCATATTGGGTCTCTACCAGATGGTTTCAATTCATCTCCGCGCTTGTTAGGCGCTGATGCTGCTTCACACACGCCATCTTTTCCTTTCGACCATTTCATCCAATACCCTGAAAGCTCTCCCCCTCCAGTTCCATCAGCCATACTAGAGCTGCCAACATCAAACCCGCAAACTTCAACTCATTCAGCGGATCCAAGTACGCCCTCTCGGACATTGCCTTCGCCCCCCAGCTCTGTGCCGGGATATCTCCTCCGTTGCCGTCCCTGCCAGGTCGAATTTTCCAATGTCTACAACATTCTGCGTCACACTGCAGATAAACATCACATAGGCGCGTCACGTTGGCCTTGCCTTGAGCCAGAGTGTGGTAAAACGTTCAAACATGACAAGGACTTGCAGAGACACCTGGAGGACCAACATTTGGGGCTCAAGTACACGTGCTGCTGTGGATACCGCTCTCGTCTGGACAAGCACTTGAGCCATGTCATGGACCCGGAGCACACGCACAAGACCCTCGTGCCTTACATATGCCGATGCGGAACTGTTACAGAAAGCAGCACACCTACTGGCCGCGATGATCATATCAGACATATCAAAGAGACCATGTTCACGTGTTCTTGCGGTCAACGTAACCTTATTGCAGACCACTTGATTCACGTTCGTGATCGGAAATGTAGGGAAGCGTCGCCATACGTCTGCCGCTGTGGCAATACAATCAACAGCTGTACGACGACTGGGCTTGAGGATCACCGCCGCCATATCGAGGAGGAGTGCCTACATGGCCAATTGTTTGGCGCTAACGGGCAGCCACGCAAGCGAGGGAGACCACAAAAGATGACACATGAACCAACACAGCGACGGACGGAGTAAGAGATTTTACGTAGAGCCGTTGACGGTTCGAGTAGGTCGGACATCCAGCAGGATTTGCTTGTGTCTTCCATTAATCAGCATTCCTCTAGCTTTCGACGAGTGAATGCTTTTTCCAGTTGGTGTAGACATCAGCGGAACCACATATATCTATTTGCATGCCATTCCTTGTCTTGGGATGGAGGATGGAGCAGACGAACTCGCGTCAACTGACGAGTGATCCCCTTATCCGTTTGGTTTGCCCTGGACACATCCCTTTCAGTTGGAAAAACATGCCCAGAAGGAAGGGATGAATTCGTGATGCCGTCAAGGCTGAGCAAGGCCGCGCCGAAACCAACGGTTTTAATTTCCTTGGGGTGGGCCGTATGGCTGGCCCGTACGGCTGGCTACCCGCTCAGGTTCAACAGCATATATTCAGCAAAACACGCGCCTCAAAATAATTCAAAAAATTGAATCACCGAAAAAGAGAAAGGGCGCAAGCATTACATCAAGAGTTTCAGTCCCACTCTAGGGCGGTTTCCTCTTTCATAGAACTAGGTCATTCTCCTTGCAACTTTGTCTTGGTTATTCCATATGTTGAATATGGCTGTCAGGTCTCACAATGATATTGGGACGGTACTACAACGCGAACCGTGTCTTTTGAACATCCTTATGTTCACGCGCGAAACTGCTCCAGGTTCAGTGTCTTTCGTTTATTTTATTCTTGGGGAACAAAAGATACTTAGCGATATTCATGGGCGAAATTAACAATACATGCCAGTATTTATATTAAGTGCGTTCTGCAAGCGACTGAATAAAACTAAAGCACTGTAAAGTCTACAAAGGTATTAACACTCGGAACAGGACCAAATTTCTCGTATCCCGAGGTCGTTTGCCGCATTCGACGTATACCTGCGCTACTTAAATGTTAAGGCGAAGTGTGAGTAGGATATATCATTTAAGACGTCTTAGGTCAAATGCGGCCAACTCGCTTCGAGCCGCAGGCACTACTTTGGCATTCGCAGATACCTTGTGGACGAGATGGGACGCCGCGCCAGAGTCCACGGCTTGGACGAAAAGGTCGCTGCTGCTGAGATGGACGAGGAACGCCTCAAGATGGGGCCTGGACTATCGAATTACTGTGACTGGCTGAAAGCTATTAAGAAAGGAACGGGAGAAGAAGCGGGAGTAGCTTTGTGATGCGGCCATTTCCTTTAGTTCGAGCCGTGCAGTTTTTTTTTTTTTTTTTTTTTAATAAACATGGATTTTGTTGGAATCAATAGAAGATTCGAAATCCTAGATATGTTTGGGGTCTGCAAGTATACCTTGGGACCCAGACAGCAAAGCTGCCGTGATGAACAACAAAACCGCCCCGGCCACCAGACTGCTGCGCGCCGGCGCTCTGTCTCTGATACCACCCATACCTTACTCAGGAACACACGCCGAGTACCACTCGTTGTATTCGTAGCAAGTATAGCCTGAAACGCACGAAGCAGCAGTCATGCCCCAACCAGCACACTGAGCATATGCAGCAACGCTGCCGCTGTTGGAAGAAGAGGAAGAGCTGGAAGAGGAGGAAGAGCCGGAAGAGGTGGTAGTGCCGGAAGAGGAGGAGCCCGATGGGGTGGCATTGCTGCCGGAAGAGGCCGCAGAGCCCGAGGAGGTGGCGCTGTTGGACGAGGTGGTGGCACTGGAGTCCGAGTCGCTGGAGTCGGAATCGCTGGAAGTGGACGTAGAAGATGAAGACGAGCTCGAGGTGGCCTGGGGGTTGGGAGGAGTAGGGTTGGTGGTATCACTTCCACCATCCTCGCAGGCTCCACCAGAGCTTTGTGCCTGACCAGAGCAAGCATTCTTGATGCCAGAGACCTCAAAGATCTGGCCACCCTCAGCCGTGTCATCCGGCCAGACGTTGGGACCCGGGATCGTGTAGGAATCGGGCGTGTCGCTCATTTCTACGAGGGCCGAGTCTGGGGGACATTGTTAGTTGACATCCAGTACGGTGGCTGACGGAAGCAATGAGAGAGGGAGCTTACCGCCGTCCTGGTAGATTTCAGCAATGGTCATGAGGAAACTGTCATCCGGGGTCTCGGTACCAGAACCGGTGACCTTAACGTTTGCGCAATTGGCGTAGAACTCGACCTTAGCAAGGTTCTAAAAAGCACAGCAGGTTAGTTGGGGTAGTCTGGAGATTTGATGTGGTAAACAACATACAATCGTCTCATGTCTGATCAGATAAGCGCCGGCGATCAGATTCTCCGGGATGATGTGCGTGATGCAGTTGCTGTTTTCCATCATGTATGCCTCCGTGGCCCAAGTTCCATCCACGAGACCCTCTTTGTAGATGGCGAACCACTTCAGAGCGTCCAGATCCGTAGATTCGATTGTAGTGCAGTCGTCGTCCGGGCAGGCAGCCATGTAGACAGTCAAAGGCCCACTGTTGTGCGCCCATGGATCGTTGAAGCAGGCGCTGACAGTGCCGCCGGCTGCGATCGTCGCGTACGCCGTGGCGGGTGATCCGGGGTCGTTGCAGATGGTTGATGTTGAGCCGATGCCGCCGTCGACGGGGTCCCAGGAGTCCCACTCACGCTGGATCAGTCCATCGTCTCTTGCGTCGATCCAGGACTTTGTGCGTCTCTTGATGCTTGCACGGCCTCTGGAGATGGTCAGTCACTGAACTGGAAGGGTAATGTTACAGGGAAGACGTACGGGTTGTATCCGGCGTAGATGTCGCCGTTGAACGAGTATTCCACAATACCTCCGTGTGCAGAAACAAAAGAGAAGAGGGCCGACGCAGCGGCGAGGGTGGAAAGGTACTTCATACCGGATGATGTAATGAATGTGGAAAGTGAAAGTTAAGAAACGAATGTGAAGGTAAAGGAGTCTGTCGAAGCTGCCCAGGTAGCCTGTCGAAGCTGCCCAGGTATGAAAATTTCCACAAACAAAGAGAAGGGCTTGACTTTTTTATATACATCTTATAGAACTCTGCTGGCGACTATTCCGAGTTGAATTTTGAGCGAGAATGTAATTCTTCCGTGGTCATCAGGGGCATAAAGTACATCCTTGTAGAAGTATAGTCCTTGATTACAGAGGCTGCAGGACTTTGAAACGAAATGTGTGGTTCCCGTTAATTATGATCCCTTTCGGTGTACTAAGAACCCATTTGGGGCAAGGCTATGGTTTCAAGCAGTGGGTTTTCAACCCAAATACGCGCCTTGGCAAAGTGGATATAATGCACCGGCGGGGGGCTGACTCGAATAAAGGGATTGACCGGCGGCAAGCTCCTTTCGCCTATCTATATGAAAGCAGGCTCTGTATCCAAAATGGACGAAAGAGGGTGTTAAGAAGGTGGGGGGTGCCAGCATGTAGAAATATTGCTCACAAGAGCAGACTTTAGGGCGCTCTAGTGCCATAGTCTCATTTTTACATTTCTAAGGCTGTTACGCATTGCGTCTTTTAGCTCTACGCCGTCTGGCTTACATTAGCATTGGCATTTCCAATTTTATCAACCGCTTAACCTGTAAAGGAATCTAGGAGCAAGAGCCTGGGCTGCTAGTTCTACGGAATTTGGCACGGGGTAGACGAGGTCAGTCTTTCTTTAATTCAGCATATCAGCAGGCGCAGCTGAAGCCGCTTCTATACACACTCCAGCCTTGCCCAGCAGAGGCGACATTTGGCAGCCATAAAACCAAGTGCAAATCCCACTACAACTCTAAGGCTCAGGCCCCTCAGACACATCTTCGATGTCATTCTCATTTCCGACAAAACCATGGGCGCGATAGATTATGAGCCTCTTCAGCTACCGCGCCAACAACGACGCGGCTGCTCATATCTCTGGGTCCCTTGGTGGCAGGAGATGCTGAGTATAATCGTGAGCTTCGAATGTATGGTAACAGTCATCGTGATCCTGTGCATAATGAAAAATCGATCCACCAGCCATTGGACATCTTATGTGAGCTCCTCACGTACGCGATCGCCTCGGACTCGAGACTGACATAGTGCAGGTCAGACTGAATTCCACGATAGCTTTCCTCATCACAGCTGCCAAGGCTTCGGCCACGGTCGCAGTGGGAGTATGCCTGGCCTACTGGAAGTGGGTGTACTTCCGCGAGAAGACCCGTCGGCTTATAGACCTTAACATTATCGAAGATACCTTACGGGGACCCCTGCGATCTATGGTCATGATGGCCAGAATACCATGGAGTATTGCTACCTTTGGTGCTTTTATAATTATCCTGGGGCTGGGCGTTGATATATTCGCTTAGCAGGTCCTTAGGACGCCGTTAGTAGAGACTCGCTAGCTTAATAATAAGATAGCTATTTTCGGTCTCCCTGAAAACTACTTCAGCGGAGCTAAAGATTCTGCGGATAGTATATTTAGTATGACAGACCGTTAATGACCCTATATTTACCGGTTTATCCAGTTTTTCTTTCTGGTTGCTGACTTGACTAGAGCGTATACCGAAGACGCAGCTATATAAGAGCTGTATTTAGGGCCTTTTATAACCTCGAGTCGTCCGCCACGTTTAAGTGTCTTGTTAATTATATATGGGATTAGGACTACTTTCCTCTTAGATGTAGTACTGTGTGTTATGATATTATAAAGGAGACCTATATAACTTAGATTTATACCTAGGTCGACTCGAGCAATCGAGAATCAAACTGTATTATAACGATATCGGGTGGTGTAACTTTCCACACCTTTGAAGTTCCCACGGACTGGTCCACTATCTTGCTTAAGGTATTCAGGCGAGGTCCCTCTATAATGAAACAGTATATATAACGGTGAGTACTATTTAATGTTATTCATCCAGCGCCCTTAGTTTACCACCCCTCTGTGGAATTCCTTTCCCTAATGGGATTATACTTTATTCGTGAGATATGTTCTTCGTTATCGTCAGAGGCATTACGTCAAATTGAACCAGGCTAGGACCGTTTCGCTTCCGATTTCATGCGACTGGCGGCGTTCCGCCAACCCAGCTCTTACGGCGGGCTCAACACGCCGCTCAACCAGACCGTCGAATACGACATCGATTTCACAGCCTACAAGTCCCCCCTTGGCTCCTCACGGAGCAACCAATTCAATATAGGATCTACGGAAAAGATCGCGCTCGACTACGGCTACGACTCTGTCACGACACAGGCTGCAGTATGCAGTTGGGTATGGGAAACCTGACCCCTGGCGTTAGGATTCCCCCACTTCGCTTTAAAAGCATTAGGACTATAGAACCCCGGTCTGCGGCGGACTAGGTCTTAGGGTTAGGGTCCGGGACCTATAATCAATACGCCCTTGGACCGACGGGACCGCTGTCGACTCTGTCGATAATATATTAGACCGATGCAGTCGTCGTCGACTTCATCGGTCCAGCCCTACACACTAACTAAAGGAACTAGATATAAGGATATAGTCATCACTACAGTAGATAGCTTTATTAGATAGTTCTTTAGTTATTAATCTAAGTATTTACCTGAATAGCTATACCAGCTTTTGATTATTACTTTCGAGACGTCGTTGATATTATATTCGCATACCTCTGCAACCGATCTGCTAATATAAATCCTCTGACTACTACTGATACTCACGGGTATTTAGTGTGA